>OX461811.1:25593102-25811999 GCA_949802685.1 Dicyrtomina minuta | reverse complement strand
ATTAACGTATAACGTGCTTAACGTAAACGTCAAAAGCGAGAGAAGAGGATAGACAAGTATTACATGTCACTTCTTTTAAAAACCCCGAATATGAACCACGCATAATTTACTAATGTATGATAATTTAATACTTTTCGACCGCTTTTATTAGACTAACTTTCATCAGTCATAAACATATGGTTTTCAAACTTAAAACTGAGGCATAAAATTTAAACATCTGTTTGAAATTGAAATACGCTCACATCATACACACAATTATTATGAAGTAGCACGGAAACATCATCAGACCAGAACAGATTTTTACAGAGAGAACTTAGCATGTGACTGCTGCTCCTGCAGTTGCAATCATTGCAATGTGCTCATATTTTGAAATTTAGATTTTGAAATCCATATTTACATAACAACATTAATGCAATGCTCAATATTTGTGTTACTGCAAGCACTCGGTCATGAAACTTTGTCAGCAGCATCGTCGAGTCATCCTTACAGATCTGTAAAGTGCAACATAGCAGTACATAGTTTGTTCTATCTACAATCTACAGTAGAATAGCCAGAGGTTCTCCAGAGTCCTGTCCTTTCTTAACCTAAAAACTCTGTGAATATAGAGCGATCTAAAACTCGGAACCATAGAGCTGAATAGATTCGTACGACAGACATATCTACCACCAGGTCTACAGAACACAAAGCCCGATCAATAAATGGATTGGAAATTCCAATTCCAAGTTGCCTCACAAAACAAAGCTGAGAGCTTAAGTCATATAAGTTGTGTGTACCTTTTAGTTGTTAGTTGTATCCTTTTTTCTTTTTTCATTATGACGATACTTTACTAACCTTTCTCATCGAAAATCCTTCGTACTTTGTATTAAACTGCCAATAAAAAATGCTAAAGGCTGAAGCCAAGTCATGTTAAACCATAAGATGTAACCTTACAGCCAAAGCAAAATACTATTACCCCTATACCACACTGAATTGGTTGGTAGCAGCAGAACAATAGGGAATATCGGAGTAGGTTACGAGATAGTGTGTCGAAATTTTGAAATTTGAGAAACGTGTAAAGTACTGTAAAGTGGAAATATATACACCTACCTAACTTTATGTTACTTAACCATGCAACAAAAAGCAATGTACGACAAAAACCTTAATTTTAAAATGCTAACCTTCGCCAGTAGAATTGATACAACAAACACACCGCCACTTGCAGTATCAGTACAAGCAAAGATACCAAAAAATGTATAGTTATATTCTATAAAAAATCAACAGAAACATTTAGTAAGTGTTCATGCGCTACATTTAGTATATGCTTAATTAAAGGCATATTCCTTGTAAGTAATGTAAGTTCTTGTATTAAAGCAACAGTAGTGATACAAAATGAGGAATAAAAAAAGACATCAATAGTAAAAATTAAACACGGAAATTCCACGCATGGAAAATACAAGAGAAGGAAATTGCACCAGTCACCAAAGGGAAAAACAAGCGTAACAAGCATTTCTTGAAGGATGAATATTACGCAGGTTAGCAATTAGCAGTTAATGCGCTACGTATATTATTACATTTCGTTTCATCGATGTTGGACTTAGTTTGAAAAGAAGCCATACTATTGGGGAGCTTGCAACTATGGCGTCATTAATTTTGGGTCTGGAAAAAACAATCTTGTATATCTTTTATTAATCGTGTACATACGGAATCGTTTTTTTAGGGGGGAGGGTCAAAATCCAGGAATTTACCAAGGCGTCATAATTGCAAGCTCCCTTGACGGCAACTATATTCCCTACGATCAAACTCTCGGTTGAAGTTGCCGACTAAATTATAAACAATGAAAACAATGTAGATAATATCATTAAATAAATACCAGGTGCAAAAAAGTATAAATATCGTTTAACACAGTATCGTGGTGTAGAGATTGTGAATTATGCTGCATCAATTTGTAAATGAATTTAGATTTTTATTTCTCTAAATTATTGATATATTGCATGGCTTATTTAGATACTTCAACGGTAGCAACACTATGTTAGCATACATATCGTCGGTGAAGGATCAAATTCGTTTCCTCCCACTATTCGCTAGAAGCAAATCCTTTTCATTCCAACTTTCCTTCAAAGCAAATCTGTGTCCTTCCATCAAAATTGCGAAGGAGGAAAACCGTTTTGCTTTTAGAGAAAGTCGGAAAGATACGGATTTGCTTATAGCGAAAAATAGAAGGATACGAATTTGATCCTTCACCGGCGACATATTGTTACGTTGATTGACTTTCGTCTCATATAGGAAGGTCATATGTGATTGTATTTGCAATTATAATTTTTTAGAACATTAGCACAGGTAGCTAACACTAAAAAAAAAGAGCAAAGTACTTCCAGCAATATTCAGAATTAATGCATCTAAAATATCTGTCTGTACAGGGATCGATGAGCTGAGGAAACTGACTAGTGAGTTCTCCTGAGGATAGTGTGTCAAGCCATGCGTATGAGTTAGTTTATACTATGTATTTGTAATTCAAAATTCATAATTTATGCATGAATTTAAATTTTACATCTCACTCATCTGCGAGATGTCAAGATTTTTTTTTGCTTCACAGATTTGGGAGTAAAATTAAACTTGCACAGCTCTTTAAAAAGAATGCTTATGTAATTTTAGGTACGCCTAAAGTGTACAGTCTACATTACATATCTAAACCGTTATACAAAATATTTTATTATACATATATTATTAGGTGAGTCGATTCGGCCTGAGCCAATACAGCCATTTGATGATGATGATACAATCAATGCTACACAGGTAATTTCATAGGTGATTTATCTGATATATAATATTCGCTTATTTACAGTACACATTATTAATGTTCACAACATATTTGCATGAATTTTTAGATCCTTGGTTAGATGTATTATAGACTTTTATAGATCTTTAAAATTATAAAAACTCCAATTCGTAGGTAGGTATTATACATATTATATTTTGTATTAGTACAATATACGGACACAGAAAACAAATCAAGAGTCACAACCAACACCGAAACCCAAGGAGGAAAGTACAACGCTGAATAAAAAAAATATATAAATATGGAATATTTAAATCTGGATCATAATAGTAAAGTCAAGTCAAAAATGCTTTTATAGACTCTTTTATAAATGCGTAGATAAATTCTATTTTATGTATATGGAGCACGCCAGCCATGCTTTAGTTTTGGTAAAAAAAAGAAGATGATTATCCTACCCACCCATTTCAATTCAGAGAAAACCTTCATGGCCTTCATCTCAATTCTGAATCTGATGTTAACGATAAGCAGAATCAGCATAGAGAGAGAAAAGAAGCCAGGCCATTTCAACTCAATTCAACCAGGTTATTTTTTTACCAACTGCCAAACTGCCAACAACTGTGAACTAAGTGTCAAAGGGAATACAGAATGCAATTCCATATACACATATTATAATTATAAATACATATATATATAGGCACATTTAAGTAACTAAAACTTGGAAGATAAAATTCTGAAAAATCTTTCTGAAAGACGACGAAAGAGAGAGAGAGAGAGAGAGAGAGAGGGATTTTCGGTGTATAATTCATTCATGAAATAGGTCACTTGGTAGAATTTGTAAACATGATTATAAATAAATCCGGGCGGATGCATGGTTATGGTTATCCGTACTTACTTTACTTACTCGGCTTATTGTCCTTATGTACTTTAATTACCCACACACGTGTCCTTATCGTTGCTATCCACAAGACTGCCCTGATATACATTATAGCACACATCCATTCATTCATTCATTTTTAAACATTTAAAAGAATTATAGTACAAAATGCTATGTTATATAATATGCTGACTGCTGACACTCTTGAAAACTATAATATAATGATATTATAATCTCAGTCAGCTTTTGGGACAGGACAGGCTGCTGCAAGGCGGCGCATAATGTTAAACCTCCGATTAATGCGTTAGGTGAAAAATGTAGTATCTCCTAAACTTATGCATGTAGTCTGGAACTTTTAGTCATTAATTTCTAAAATTCCTAACTTAACGTGTGATATAATTATACGCCATATGTTTCATATACGCACTTACAAAAAATGATTACACATTTTGTATTTTTGTGCAGTACAAAGCTGTACATTTTCAGACCCACAGAAAACGTGTCCAGAGTTTTTGCTTCACCGAGTATTATGCGTATAAAGATTTTTAATTTTAAGTGTTGCTACTTTATTGTGTCATTGCATTTTTACACATTAAAGCTGAAAAAAAACTACGCGATTAAAAATCTTTTTTAGTATTCGGTATGAATGACGTTTTGCAGTTGGTTTGTTAACGATTAAGGTTTATGCGCGATAGCCTTGCCCTGTATAACTGTGTATTGAAGAGGTTTAGAAAAATATTATTGTATAACTATATAGTGTACATACTTGTATGTAGGTAGTAGGTAGATGGGATTATGGGATATTTTGTGCTTCAATCAGCGATTATATAATCATACATACCTAGAATATATTTAATAGGTATGCAATGTATGTATTTAATTATCTTTCCACTTTTGTACTTCTGTGTGTGTTATGCATTCAAAACTTTATGCTAAATATTTTCTACTGAAGAAAAGCATTTATGCTGTCTCAACCGTACTATGCGGTTGAGACTAGGATTTTACGACTAGTTATAGTAAGAGGAGGTAAATTACATTACAGTGCGTGGAAGAAGGTCTATAGCACAAAGATGAAAATGAAACGATAATTATAATTTGGTTTCAGAGTAATAATAGAAGCTCCAAGTTTTCACCGTCGTCGTCGAGTTCTCGTTGCCAACCACAATTTCACATTATCAAGTTTCCATTCTACGTATTATAATACCATCACCAATCCCAAAGCCAACAACCCCCGCATAGAAGATTATGGAATATATTATACATGGAAGGGAAACAAAAATGCTTTTGAAGCTGACAACGTAGTACGTAATATCAAAAATATCATGGTCGGTATTTTGTCCTTACTTTTAGTTACATGTGCGCCGCATGTCGTTACCATAATAAATGAACATCTTACGATTAGTTAAACAAAATGTCATGGCTGTAATATTCAGAAACCTTTTAATAGCACTCTACAAAATTCACTGCAATAACGCAAACTCATTTTCCCTCCATGCATAGAGCATACATATACAGAGTCCTAGACGTTGTAATAATATACAATACAGTATTAGAATCTGACATGGACAGGGAACTCCGGCAAGGTACTAATTGCACTTCCCTAAAAACTGTATGTGGATTGTACTTATGTACTGGAGAATCAGAAACTATACAGATACGTGGCAAGTCAAAACAAAGAAGACAGGCGTTTTATTTCATGTTGAATGCTGAGGTCACTTGAATTACTTACTGACGTTGAGTGTAATTATTTCAAATATGAAAATATTTCATTATTCATTTGAATTTTTTGAAAATTTTTGGAACCACTAACTATACAAATTATAAACTAGGTAGGTACTTTAATAAAAGGCTTGCACGCCGAACTCCTAATAATTGTATACAAAGAATAAAGAAGAATGGCACAAAAATGACAAAAGATGATGTTCATGTGCGAATCCGACGACCTTCTCGAAAAGTATTTTATTGTTTTTATTGCGGAATGTTTGACGTGTCACTGTCTATGTTTTGAATTTTTATCGATGCAAACAGACTGCTTTTCATTGTTCAGTGTCTGCAGTCTGATTTTAAATATTCTAAACAAATATAAAATAATAATATATTATATATTAAATATATTTTTTTGATTCGCTTCGAAATCGAAACTTGTTTCGTCATGAATGAATGACGAAGGCGTTGATTTTCGGTTTTGATATTTACAAAGTCTGAAACCACCTGAATATTGCACACCTATCTAATTTTTCTAGTCCATGTCCATACCCAATACCTCCGTCATCAGTGTACTAAAACGTGAACTATACAAATGCGAAATGGCTATACAATATTATCAGTGAGAGCACTTAAGTATAATGACTAGATACTCACCAATTTAAGTAGATTTGACTCAAATTCTTGAAATATAAATCGTTCAATTTATTCCTTCTTCAGACATCATGCAGCAGCCGATTTATTATGTCCAAGCGTAACAAATCTTAGATTGGTAAATAAATATTTAAGTAAAATAATAATAAAACTGCACTTATATAATACACTCGTCACTCATGTAGATATTTCAAGCTCTTTCACTCAACCCACTGGTCAGTAATCCAATCCAATCCGAGTCCGAAATACGGTGACGATTTGCAAATAATATTGGCCTAATGTACATTGTACATAGATCCGACTGATCGCCTCAATCCCAGTTGCCCTTTAATCAAGCCATGAACGTCCCAAACACGTAGCAGAAATGTTTTTGAAAAGCACATTTTAAAAAATCGTAGTTATTACAAATAGTATTAACTACGATTTTTTTTATTACTTTAAACTATCACTTGTGTGTGTGTGTACTTGAGCAGTAGCTGTGTAGCTGACAGAATAAAAGTTAACATGAATAGCGCATGACAGATGAGAAAAAAAAACTATATAAATATATGTAACTAAAAATTCTAAATGATATTGAAATGACAAGTGAGTGAACGAGCAGTTACGAGGGAAGTTTAAGTGACACTTTAACCACTGCTTAAAATTATATTATATTCTAGCCCAGTTCACTCACTCGCTCCCTGTGTGTGTGTATAGCTGTCCCGATCCCTTATCACTACACTGATACTGACTCCAATATTTTTGATCATTTATTTTTATTATTATTACTTCACCGTTCACAGTTTACAGCACACACATATTATTATGTAGATAGGGAGCCCAAGTATAAGTTAAAAGGAGCCGTCGTTATAGTACATTGCACTGTATATATTCAGTGCTAATATTATTCGCCAGTGTACTAAAAATGTGTACGTACAGTGTACAGGTTTTATTCTACGGATTTCATTAAAACAGAAATACATGCACTCCCTCGGAGTGCACGTCAACTGCTCTGCAATCTGGAGGTCTGCCCATTGATGTCGTCATCATTAGGGGTAAAATCTGTAAAGTTTCCAGTAGTCTCCAGTCCTGCCCAGAAATCTCAACAAGACATGGCTGACGAATTATAATTATGGGGGGTGGGGGGGAGGGGTAGCTCTTAAATTATACATGATGTAATGACGTTAATTGTGCACGGCTCTAAATGACTAGCCGAAGTTCTAGTATAGTAGGAGAACACCTTTTTATCCTCAAAACTGCATCAGAATCCCAAGATTTCCACTTCGACTCTCTGACTGACTTGGGAGAGAAAAAATCGCAGAGCTATTATGGCAGAGCCTCTGGTGTGGAGCAGTAGAGGGCACTCCAAATCAATTGCCAATGATTTTACTTCTTAAGGTGCAATATTTTCATTTACGAAATAATAAGTACCTTGCATCTATTGTATGGCTTCTACTTACCTGGTTACTGGTTAGGTACTTATCTGCATGTATTTTTCTGATTAGTTTCTGGCTTCTGGATGTAAATTATGGTGACTGGGATATGCCATAAGATTATGTACAGTATAGTGAGTATGTCAAACAGTAGACTTTGTTTAATAAAGGTTTATTTTCCGTTTTTTTAAGACCGTCGCGTCACGTTGACATCGGCGTTCGGCATCGTTGATCTTATAGCGTAGGTGCCAACTTCCCACAGACTGCAATTCTGCCACTCGACTTTGCCTTCATTGACTAGTGCCAGTGCCAGTGCTAGTAATATCGTACACGCAGGAGGCAGGACACAGATTAAACAATTTATTTTTGTTAGTTTTAATTAATTAGTAACAAGCGCTTATGGGGTTTGAGTTGATGACGATGAGTGAGACTTTGTGACCACTGCATTTTGCTGTGATGTAAACAAAGTTGTCTCATCAGTTCAGTGTGAGCCGTGAGCGATAAAAAAAGTGTCTATTTGAAATCCTTTTGTTGATAGTCGGCAGTCAATCAATAATCAATACCCTTTACACTAATAGTACGGGGATAAGGGTAAATACTATCTGCTGTGGATATATATAAGCCGCTTTACATTAGAACATCTATATAGTTCGACACATAGTTGTTTAATTTAAAACATTTTTAATAGTTATGAAATGTCAGCAGTTGGCTATAGGTGTGTGCTTCTCATCCTCATATTTAGGATAATAATGTTAGAGTCAGGTGAAGGTTACTCATTACTATTTGTCTACAAATGATTACTGTATAGAGATAACCGTAATATGTATATCTTTGCACGCAGCACATATTTCGGCAAAAATTCAAATGCCTCAATTGTATGTACTTACTCAATGGGAAGCTGCATATGCTGCAATAATTACTTCATTATCTGTAAGTACTCTCTGCTGTTTACTAACAGTGTTTGTTTGTATTCAACGTTTTAGCTTGTGACAAAAATAATCTGCAGAAGCTCAACAAAATTTTTAAAAAACATGAAAAGGGAAATGCTCCTATGTATTCCTGAGTGAAATTGAGCTTGGCGGGAATTACAGCCGGAAGCGATACCATTATAGGCATTGTCAATTACATTGAAATAGTAATGGAAAATTTAATTGTTTACATACGGCTTATTCGCCCAAGTACTTTAGCTAAATACATTGAACTCGAACTAAAGATTTTGAGTGCATGCGTAAAACGTTATTTACTGCTGTGTGCTAAGCGCGACTTGTATGCATGTCCTAGATACTGTAGATGCTATAAAAATTCTTGTGCAAATATTTAATTATGAAGATGATTTGTATTTTTTGTGTAGTGTTTCGTATTTGTTTTTCTCATGTCGTCAGCCGTTGTTGGTCTCATTGTAAGGTACGCTCCCCAGTCGTCCCATCACAATGAGTCCCCTGCCAGTTCGTCCCTCGACAGTTCGTCCCCTCATAAGTGGTCCCGAGTTTCAATTTGTCCCCTGCCAATTCGTCCCGTAACAGGAGTAATACTATAAATATTTATTTGTTTCGTTGTGTGACGGAGCATTTCGTGTAGCTCCACCCCTGTACAACCAGGTTTTCACCATTTACGCTCTGAATGACGAAGGATATTGATTGGCTACTGTTTTCTTTAATACGATAGAAAATTATTATGTAGGCAGTGAGTATCTCATCCCTAGATTTCCTTTAAAGTTGTGGAATGTTTACTCACGAGTACAGAATAAACAACCACGCTCCAATAAACTTGTGGAAGGGTTCAACAACTGCCTCAACATCAGAGTAGCTTGCAATCATCCTAGCATTTACCGACGTATTCCAGTTCTTTAAGCAGAGCAAGCAAGAAACGACCGGAATTTAGTTCGAATTGAAGCGGGAGAAAAGTGAAAAGTAAAGAAAAACGATACGTAAAGTTGAATGAAAACATCGAAACAACAATTTCCAAATTCGCTAAACTGGGCAAATTAGAATTTCTAAAACGCTTTGGGTATAACCTATCTTCTATCAAATGCAAAGCTCGAAGACCATTAGATCAGCCACACCCTTTTACCCTTCCACAAACACAAATTCCTGCAGTAAAAATTTCTTTTGTGGCCCAACCACCTCCTGCTGAGGAGCTTCTTGTTGTTCCTCCGCCTCGAAGACCTCGTGGTCTTCCCTGGAGAGTTCAAAATTCTACAAATCTTCCCCCTCCGACCGAACCACTACGTCGGTCACAAAGAAACTTAATAGTGATGGATTTCCCACCTAAAGTTTGAAATAAAAATGGAAACTTCCGTCGTAAGACACCACTATCGAAGAAACTGTCGTTTAACACGCTCGTCATAGCCGATTTTCAAAAAAGAAGCAATTGGGGCAAGACGAACTTCGCTGAAAAGTGTATGCTTTAACATAGGAAACTACTTCATGGTTATCATTTTCTTACACGTGCATCCTTAAGAGCAGCAACATATTATTGTTATAAAGTAATACTCCTACGCTTAACTCACATGTACGTACCGAATAAGTTAGTAAAACATTCAAACTTAATAGCAGAAAAAAATAATTCATTTAGCTCCTTTTTGCATGCCAGTAAATGGGAAGAGGGAAGGGAGTAATTTACCTTCGATCACAGCGCCAGTGGTTTTAGTTTCCATTTTTATTTCAAAAATATGGGCGCCAGAATAGCAACATCCACCACTATCTAATTGATACACTCTGGAATCGCTACCAAAGAACTGCAAGACGTTCTCCTACACCTTAAAAATAACGATTAAATGAATCTTTCTATGGTCACTGTCAATTTATTAAATTTTGTGTTCAATGCTGGCATACATGACAGAATATTTGCCTCTTGTTATGGGACGAATGAGCAGGGGACAAAATATAACGCGGGACCACTTATGAGGGGACTAATTATCGAGGGACGAATTAGCAGGGGACTCATTGTGATGGGACGACTGGTAGTCGTTCCCATTGTAAGGTTATGAAGTTGTATGATCTCACGAAGCATGAGTAAAACTGCAATTTAGTAAATAATAATGTTAAAATACATATATTATCGTAGCTAATTATTAAGGAAAGCGAGCCTTTTTAAAAAGTGTGTCTCAAAATTTTAAACGCACAACGTTTTGGCGGGTTTCTTCCCTCTTTTAGTATGATTCCTCCGGTAAGATAATTATTTTTAGATGTAATTTAACTATAGTTAGTACATTTTAACTTTGAATGACCCCTAGGGGTCACGCGTTTCTCATGTTATTAATTTAAAACTGAAAAACGGGTTTCTGAAAATGTTAAACGCACTTCACGGATTTCTGAATTCAATGATAAATAATTTCTGACTTAACAGATGAAAAATTTCGAAATGTGACACGCACACACTCACATACATTGGTCATGATCGGAAACATTCAGTGTGATCATAGGATCCAAGTAGCACCAGTGGTATCCGAGGGAATAGGTCAACGTCATCTCAACATTTTTACTGTTGCGTTAAATGGGGAATGACGAGTTTTTTCATTTAAACTTCATGTACGTCAACAAACGTTGACATATTTTCATAACTAATGGCGAGCATTTCGCCCATTAAATTCCCTTACAAAACCTTGTAACATGCAACTGTCAGGTCAAGCGGGGTCACGAAACACCCGATCTTACAGACACTTCACTCAAGGGTTAATTAGATTTCTAAAGGAATTCGTTTAAACAAAG
The DNA here is from genome assembly GCA_949802685.1 of Dicyrtomina minuta. Taxonomy (NCBI): domain Eukaryota; kingdom Metazoa; phylum Arthropoda; class Collembola; order Symphypleona; family Dicyrtomidae; genus Dicyrtomina; species Dicyrtomina minuta. Next base: position 25,800,890 of record OX461811.1, on the reverse strand, counting down.
TTCTTAATCCGGTGTCTCGTGACCCTGCGTGACCTGACAGTTGAGTATTGCATGGTTTTGTAGGGAATTTAATGGGCTTCATGCCCGAAATTTAGTCATTATAATATGTCAATGTTTGTAGACCTACATGAGCAGTGACAGACATACGGCAGGTAGACCCAGGCCTACCCCTGATTTACCTGTAGGAGAACAGCATTAGGTTTCCGCAATAAAAACATATTTTAAAACAAATCACTGAAATACGTAAAAATAAATAATAAGTTGCAGCTTACTGTGACCGTATAGTTCTATTCAGAATACATTATTTTTTATAATTTATATTCAATAACATAAACAAGCTTTCAATGTAAATAGGTAGAGCACAAATTTTGATACATTCATATAAGATACAACTACAACAGAACATAATAACTTTGCAGAAACTAAAAATTTCGAAACCGCCACCGAACTAGTGCTGCAATTTGCTCACAATTTTTTGTGAAGCTTGTAATTTTCAAATACAAGATTGTGCAAAAACTGAGTTGCGCACAATGCATTTTAATGGCCTCAGATTGTGCTTGTCAAAGTTATTGAGAGAACATCGAAGAACAGAGAAATTTTTCTTTTTTTTTGCGTGATAAAAAATCAACAAATAATTTATTTTGTTGATTTTGAAATCGCTAAACAATCAACAACCAAAATCAATAAAATTCAAAAAGAAAAACTTTCATTATTAATGTTTTTTTACACTAACAAAACGAACTAGGCTTAAACTGACCGCGGTGTCAACTCCATTGATGATCGTTTTCTATTGAGTTTCATTCTTTCATCACTGATTATTATTGCTATCATTTTCACAAGCGACTCCATCCTTATCCTATTCATTATCCGTCATATCCATTACCATCTTCATCTTCATTCATGATGGCGAATTTCGGTAAGTTAATTAATAACAATAATTTATTGTAATCATAATTCATTTTATTAAATAATTGCATTAGCATTATAGTGATGAATTTAAAGTAAAGTTAAGTAAAAAATTGTTTTTTTACACTAACAAAACGAACTAGGCTTAAACTGACCGCGGTGTCAACTCCATTGATGATCGTTTTCTATTGAGTTTCATTCTTTCATCACTGATTATTATTGCTATCATTTTCACAAGCGACTCCATCCTTATCCTATTCATTATCCGTCATATCCATTACCATCTTCATCTTCATTCATGATGGCGAATTTCGGTAAGTTAATTAATAACAATAATTTATTGTAATCATAATTCATTTTATTAAATAATTGCATTAGCATTATAGTGATGAATTTAAAGTAAAGTTAAGTAAAAAATTGTTTTTTTACACTAACAAAACGAACTAAGCTTAAACTGACCGCGGTGTCAATTCCATTGATGATCGTTTTCTATTAAGTTTCACTCTTTCATCACTGATTATTATTGCTATCATTTTCATAAGCGACTCCATCCTTATCCTATTCATTATCCGTCATATCCATTACCATCTTCATTCATGATGGCGAATTTCGGTAAGTTGACTAATAACAATAAGTTATTGTAATTATAATTTTATTAAATAATTGCATAAGCATTATAGTGATGAATTTAAAGTAAAGCTAAGTAAAAAAACACGCCCTCCACAATTTAAAATTTTGCATGAGCGTGAGTGTAGATTTAAACTCTACGCACTCACCAACTCACCAACATGAGTACGAATGTAGTAGTAGAATTATTTTTGCTAAAGTTGCAGTAGGTTTAGAAGTTTGTTGTACTTGCATTGCTGAGTTCAACTCCTCCTGTTTCGTAGTATTATTTTTCCATTTCTTTGGCGATGGCGATGTTTCCCCTGCGGCTGGAGATAGAGCCACTCCAATTGAAATGCCGGGTAAAGTGTGTGAAGTTGACATGGGATTACCTGAACGAGGAAGAGGGGGTTCACCCAGAAGTGGAGGTGTGTGGTAATGCAGCAGCTATCCCACAAGGCTTAATTTTCTGGAGTTTAACCGGTTCTAGCGCCTTGGATTTTTGAAGATTGGTGCTGTGTGGATGAGGGTGTTGCAGCGGTGGCGGTGGAAGTGGTTGTTGCTGATTCTTTTGATTCTGTTTCGGCTGTTGCTTCCCCTTGCCTTTCGCTTGAGTTTGCAGCGGCGCGGCGGCGTTGTTGTGGTTGTGATTTGAATAGGAATTCTGGGGGACGAATTATCAAAAGATATTCCAGACCTTTTGGCGGGGAGATTAACGGAGTCATCCCGGGCTTTGAAGGGCTGTGAGAACGAAAAGGTGGAAACTGTGACCGGCGCAACTCAAACTACTCGAAGAGGCGAGTAGGAATCTCGTTTGCTTGTTTCCCTGCGGTGATTTTTCAGCCACTACAACGAAAGTGGATTTTTGAAGATTCGTGCTCTGTGGATGATGGTGTTGTAGCAGTGGTGGAGCTGACGGTGGAAGTGGTTGTTGCTGATTCTTTTGATTCTGTTTCGGCTGTTGCTTCCCCTTCCCTTTCGCTTGAGTTTGCAGCGGCGGCGTTGTTGTGGTTGTGATTAGAATAGGAATCCTGGGGGACGAATTATCAAAAGATATTCCAGAACCCTTTGGCGGAGATTGACGGAGTCATCCCGGGCTTTGAAGGGCTGTGTGAACGAAAAGGTGGAAACTGTGACCGGTGCAACTCGAACTATTCGAAGAGGTGAAGAGGTGAGTGGGAAACTCGTTTGCTTGTTTTCCTGCAGTGATTTTTCAGCCACTACAACTTTAAGTGGATTTTTGAAGATTCGTGCTTTGTGGATGGTGGTGTTGTAGCGGTGGTGGAGCTGACGGTGGAAGTGGTTGTTGCTGATTCTTTTGATCCTGTTCCGGCTGTTGCTTCCCCTTCCCTTTCGCTTGAGTTTGCAGCGGCGGCGTTGTTGTGGTTGTGATTTGAATAGGAATTCTGGGGGACGAATTATCAAAAGATGTTTCAGACCTTTTGGCGGGGAGATTTACAGGGTCATCCCGGGCTTTGAAGGGCTGTGTGAACGAAAAGGTGGAAACTGTGACCGGCGCAACTCAAACTACTCGAAGAGGCGAGTAGGAAACTCGTTTGCTTGTTTCCCTGCGGTGCTGCGGTGATTATTCAGCTACTACAACCACGTGTGTATGTTGTTGCTGATCATACTGCTGCTGTTTGGATTTACTGGGTAAAAGTGACTCCATGGTCTCATACCGGGTACCACCCACAGAAGGAGGAGGAACGAGTACAGCTTTGGACTTAGCATTTTTGTCATTCCAGGAGTCGGTTTTCCGCTTTGACATCGGCTTTGGCGTCGGGACGCTGCTTGGAGAAATTTGTGGCAGCCACATTCAGATTTGAAACTGGAGGATTTGCTGCGGTCTTTCCAGCTATTGAATCCTTTGACTCCTCTTTGAACCTCAACAATTATTCACTAAATCTATTCTGATTTTGACTTGAGGGCGTGATTCCGATGGCCGCTGGAACGATTGGTTTCGGGGACGCAACTATCACTCCATGGACTACTGGAATTGAAGAAACATTACAGCTGAAATTCAGACTCCCGGTGAAGAGGGTTACTACTTTTGTCTGATTAGTTGTATTTTTCACTGGAGTCTTTCGTGGGCCACGAGCATACGTTTTCTTCAGCTTTAGTTTTTCTTCAATGTATTTCGGCAAGAACTTTTTAGCAACTACGGACGTTACCGGCTTTGGCGCTGGAGAATAGACACTAACAACAGCTGACGGAGGAGGAGCAGTGGTAGTTGCAGTGGGTAGAAATGACATTGGAACAGCAACCTAATCTAACGTCAAAGATAACAACCCTCGTGGGGAATGCAATATTGACAAAGTAGCAATAGCCCTACATAAACTAATATTATAATAAAACTTTATTGTGGGGCGTGAGTTATCGAAGTTGGGCATGGGTTTCCGAAGAACACCCCGAGTTTTATTGAATCTAGTTTTACTCCGCTGTGACGAGGAGTAAGGGGGACGGAGATTCAAAAATGCCTACGATTGCGCTGTTTTTGATAGGTGATATCTAGGCCGGTAAGTCAGTGATGTCCAACTTTAGTAAGTGGTGTCAAAGAAAAAAATCAATTTGAAGCTTAATTTGTATAAATAGATGAAAAATAAATAAATCTACTAGTACAGAGTACAGAGTAACACAGAACTTTCAAACTCTTGGAAAGGGATAAGATTAAATTCCTTCACTTATGCATACTATGGTTGCATGCAGTATTCCATAATCCAACAGAATATAATAATGCTATTAGTATCGGCTCACATTAATACTATGTCTCGCATTAGTATTGTTGCCTATAAATAAAACACCGAACAGTTGACTTATTTCTTCGCTTTAAAACTCATGGGCTAGGGTAGTGTTCGTCCACCCGGGGTTCGTCAGTTCGTGTTTCGTAGGTTTTTTCGTAGTGGCGGGTTTCGTAGTGTGCTTGGTTACTGTCAGGTTTTCCGGGTTTTGCCGAATTTTTTACATCTTCATTATCAATAGTACTACGATGCAATTGTTGTGTCTACGAAAACCGCCGTCTACGAAAAAGACCACACTACGAAACCCGCCACTACGAAAAAAAGGGTGTTCTTCGGAAACTCATGCCCCAACATGCTAACTCTTGCCCAACTTTGATAACTATTGCCCAACTTCGATAACTATTGCCCAACTTCGATCCCAGGAAACATTGATGTCGGCGGATGTCGGCCCACCATGCGTTTTTGTCAAGACGCGTCGCCATTTACGTCATCATTTGTTGACGCCGCTGGTGGGCCGCTGGGCAAAAACGCATGGTGGGCCGACATCCGCCGACATCAATGTTTCCTGGGATAACTTGCGCCCCACTTCGATAACTATTGCCCAACTTCGATAACTATTGCCCAACTTCGATAACTCGCGCCCGACTTCGATAACTCATGTCCAAATAATGTTGTAAAATAAATAAATTGAAACGTACAATGTTCACAGCAATGCATTATTACCGTTATTCTGAATATTATTGTTATAATTCCACCCCCTGAATAAAGCGTTTTGAACATTGTCTTATTTAATTACTGTGTTTCATACGTTATTACTGTTGGCTACCCTATAGTTAATTATATTTATGGTTAGGTTAGGTTGGGGGGGGGGGGGTAGGAGAAACTGACTGGAAACGGTTAGGTTACATTTTTCCCTCGGCCGCGCCGCCGAAGAGGGAAGAATATTATAACCTGTCCGAAGACGTTTCGCTTTAATTCACGATTTTGGGTGTCTTGGGGGCTGCACCACCCCCCAAAATTGAAAAGATTAAATTTAAACGAACTGGGCATAACTTCCTGTTCAGGGCATGACTTTCCGACCTGAGCAACACGCATCAAACTACCGTATTTAGTATTTCCTATTTTAGACTTCGAGTCCGTAATTGTACACGTGACTGAATTAGGCCCCGCCGAAGCCGAGAGGGAAAAATATAACCTATCCGTTTTCAGGCAGCTTTAGGAGCCTGTTTTAGTGTTGATTTGGTTCAATTGTTTTTAAATTTTATATTGGGTGTGAGTTATGATAACTCAGTTATCGAAGTGGAGCGCGAGTTATCAAAGTTGGGCAATAGTTATCGAAGTTGGGCAATAGTTATCGAAGTTGGGCAATAGTTATCAAAGTTGGGCATGAGTATCCGAAGAAACCCCGAAAAAAATTCCTACGAAACACGAGCCGACAAACTCCGGGTCGACAAACACTGGCGATACCATCCCTCCGCTATCAGTTTCGGTGAGAATGTTTTTATAACAGTAATTACAGGGCCCTCAGGAAAATGAAAATAAGTTTCCCTCACTAGTAACTTTTGTCCCTCACTGACAGTAAGTTTTGTAATTTTCGTCTCCTACAAATTTTCGACTATCGTGGGGAACATCAACCAGGAGGTACTCAATGAGTAGTTGAGTGACCTGAAACAAACTTTGACTGAGGCTGTCGTTAGTTGCTTTGTGGTTTACCATTACTATAATTATTACCTGACTACCACAGTACCAGACCGGACCCTACCCTATATTACAACATTACTGATGAGGCTACAACTTTTTTTCCATATCTTGAAGTTAGTTACATTTATGGTTAGATTAGCTTTAGAGAAGGGGGGGGGGAGGGTAGGAAGTACTGGCTGGAAACTGTTAGATTGTGTTTTTCCCTCGGCCGCCGGACGCGTCCCCGCCTTAATAATAATGTAACTTAATACATGTAACTTAATACATGCATCTTATGACATTTATAGTTACTCCAATGGAGTTGCATAAATAGGATTAAGGCAAAAGTTCATGGTCATGACCGACACACATACCCTGCAACCTCCACATTTCCCAGGGCGTAGCACATTTTCAAGTTACCTATCGATAAAAATAAAACTGTGAAATCCAAGGAGAGTGGAATAGATTATTAATTTACTCCACTCTCCTTGGTGAAATCGTGGTTTACCTATACTATAGATAAAATACCTATAGATAAGGTGGTAGTGAAATCAAGGTCAAATGATCCCAAATTTTTTTAAACAAGAAATTATTATTCATGACTAGTATAATAATAATAAATACTCCTTAAGTCGATAGAACCGAAGTTCTTACAACCAGACTCAAAAAGTCAGTGGGTGAGGAAATAGGAGGCTACCGCGTTTGATCGTCTCGGTCTTTGTACCCTTTCCCCTATCCCCGTCCCCTCCTCCACAGTAAAGGAGTTCCATTCCCTAGGCTCCTACAGTAAGTAGTGGTCACTAAGGAGCACCGAAGGAGATTGGTTTCAATCAACCATCTAAAACCGTTTACCGTACAACGCCGAGCCGTAAACGATTAGCAGTGGCCGAGGATCGAAGCCAGGTCTGAGACTGTAAAGTTCGTTACAGTCTGCAGTCCTAACCGCTCACCCAAGCTCGCCTGCTTTTTCAATCAACCATCCAGTGACGTTTACCGTACAACACCGAGCCGTAAACGATTTTATGACCAATATATTACATTTTTAAATGCTAAAAACATTAAAAATACCAATGGTGTTCTTTTGGTATGAGGATGAAAATTTGACTTTAGTAGAGATATTTCGCTAAAATAATTGTAGTTGCCAACCAAAGTTAATTGTTAAAATCGTTTAAGCGTAATTTTAATTCAAAGAAAGTATTTTCACTAACGTACTGCTTGACTCTCCAATTCAAAAAATTCTTGTGTCCAAACCTGCCCATTTAAACTTTGGGTTTAAACAGAATTTGGACCCCCCAATTTGATCAAAAAGTGATGTTTTGACTTCAACTTGACACAAAAGACATGCTTTATTAAATACTTTACCCAAATCTCATATAATTCTGCCACTGCATCGTTTGCTCAAACTGTACGACCTAGTTGGTGTGGAAAATTTGCGAAGTCCGTTAAATGTGGTATGCAGGGTTTTAACTGTGGTAGTACTAATTTATGCCGAAATTAACAGCTTTTACGTTACGAAAGTACCGTAAATTACCAATTAATAATAAACTACTAATTTATAACTAATTAAAAAATTAATAAGGTAATTTATTGCAAATGCATAAAAATGTGCACTTAAAACTAACTGAAATCAGAAGTATCAGAAATAGACTGAAAAAGGTTTTTGAAAAACACTTAATTTACTTTACCTTAAATTTTAAACTTTAAGGATTCATACTGAAAGTGCTCATTTTCTGCGTGGGCGGAATAACTTTGACAGATAAAGCATCGTTTAATTCTAACTTTGGCAAAAAGAGGAAAATAAAACGAGAATTATGGATCGACAATCAAAGAAAACGATTAAAACAGAACGGACTTGAGCACGAAGATAGAAATGGAAAAAGGTACGAAAGAATTCAAGATCCCTCAGCAGAAAAATGTTGCAAAAGAGTCAGATGTGACCTGGAAGGCTGTAAAATGTCCTACGAGGAAAAACTTAGGATTCACCTGAATTTCTGGCCTGGGAAAAAAGAAATACCTCAATTTCGACCAGAAAATTATAACCACCAACAAAGTCTCATCCAAGGCTACCTTAACTGGGACAAACCAGCTCAAGCAACAACGGATCATCCAAGTAGACGCCAGGCTACGTGGTCGTATTCATTACCCTTATCTAATGGCAGAAAGGTAAAAGTCTGTTCTGCAACATTTGAAAACGTTCTACAAATTTCTGGGTCACGATTGAGCTACATTCAAAATCGTATAAAACGTGGTGATCTTAGCATAGAAGATCTGCGTGGCACCCATTGCAATAATCCTTTTGCAATTAGCGATGAAGGAAAGCAGATAGTTAGGGAACACTTTTTAAGTTTTCCAAGATGCATGTCGCACTATTATCGTAGGGTATGTAAAATGAGTTAATAAATATCTTATATTGATAATTAATTTGTTAAGAAGGTATACTTACTACATAATTTCATACAACTAAATTTGGTATAAAAGTAGTCAGCAAGTAGTAGCTATTGAACTAAATTAACCTCCGTTAAATTCCGCGTTAACAAACCTAAATTTCATACCAACAGTTAAGACTTTATTAGGCAGTAAAATAAACTATGTTAAAATCTGTACGGTACTACATTTAGGTGTATAATACTAAGTTTTATTTTTTTAGAATTTATATTATACATTATATATAAAGTTAAACCATGTTTATTGCCAAAGTGGCCTACTAGAATATTGTATGATAAAAAATTTTAAAACAATTAATAACAAATTTAAATTTAGGACGAAAATCCATTGCAAGAGTTTTTGGATCCAGAGTTAACTCTAGAAGAGATGTACCGAAACTACGTTGAAATGATGACTATTAACGAAAGCAGCGAGATTGTTTCAAAAACCTTTTATAAGAATATGTTTGCGGAATCCGGATTACAGATTGGTTCTCCTAAGACCGATGTCTGTGATGAGTGTACTAAACTAGATGCCAGGTTAAAAGCAACAGACTCGAAAAATGTCCGACAGCTTGAAGAAATTAACAACGCGATACGAAAACATCAGGATGATGCTCAATTAGCATACGACGAGCTCGAAAACGACACCATACTCGCAGCAGCGTTTCCTGATGAATACTTCACAATTTGTATAGACATGGAGCAAGTAATATAAATATTTTTTAGTTGCTTACATGACTGATTACTAAGTTGTAAAATTATTACAAATATGTAAACGTTTACAAACCATATTTTTAGATAATGTCGTCTCCAAAGCTAGACTGCTCCGAGGATTTTTATACTAGCAAATTTAGTTCTTATAATTGCGGTATTACCAATACTCTAGATGACTCCACAACTATGTATTTTTACAACTCAACTGATGGTAAAAAAGGAGAAGGAGAAATTTCATCGATACTCCACCATTATATTCTCAATAATTTTACGCTTCTCCAAGACGGGAAACAACGAGTATTAAATATATTTTCAGACCGTTGTACAGGGCAGAATAATAATTATTTAAATGCTGCCCTGTACAAATATATTGTCTCCTTAGGATACTTTACAGAAATCAATCAAAAGTTTCTGTTCACGGGACACAGTTTTCTCCCATGCGACAGGGCTTTTGCCATGGTTGAGAAAGCTGCAAAAAAGAAACGAATCTACAGCCCGCTAGACTGGATAGCAATAATTAAGTCAGCCCGTTTGAAGAATCCTTTTAAAGTCATTGAGTTTAAATTTAGCGACTTCTTAAACTTTGACAAGCTCAAAGAACTGATTCCCATGCCTAAATCACTACAGGTTACGAAGTGCAAATTAATATCTTCGAACTCGTCATCTCCAAATGTATACCGAACCAAATCAGACTATAGACTAACGACGGAATTTGAAGAACACCTAATCACAGAGCCGTTCACACGTAAGCGAATTTCAAATCGACAGCAGTGGACTAAGGATTATTTAATCGTTTTTGTTCCCACAGGTTTGAGATCAGAAATCATCAAACCCTCTCTTCATCTAATAACTTGTTTAAAAAAACTTGTTACCTTTATTCCAATTGAAAGAAGGACATTCTTTGATACGTTGATAACTTCATGTGAAGAAACTGCAACACAGTCTTGAAAGTTGGGTCTAGAATGCGTGGCATTACACCTAGTTTCTATAATAATTTGAATGAATGGAAGAACTGTTAGATACAGTACAAATAAACGTTTATTGTATTCCAACTATAATTTTACATTTAAAACTATTCCATTAAAACATTATTAGTACTTAAGGCTTTAGTTAAAAGTAATTTGGATAATATGTATATCATAACATGTACTTGAATAGAAGGAACTTGTTTATAATGCAATGTGTAACTATTTAAAGGCATAACTATAAATACAAGTGGCTTCAATTTAAGTATATGACGTTGTTTACTTTGTTTAAACGATTAATAAAATGATTTAACTAGAAACAGTTTTTTCACATGAAATTCTTTAAATATCTGCTAAACAGCATACCTAAATAACTTTAATTATGTAGTAAGAGCAGAAAAGAAATAATTATTTTTTGCAACTAAATTAGTCACAATTAAGAGATTTTGATAGTTTTCGCACTATTTTGACTTGCATATAAGTTGCATATTTTAAATTTAAATTTTGCATAACAAATTTAATACTTCTTTCTTTAGAACTTGTTTATTTGGTTCAGTGGTTTATTGTGATGCTATCAAAGGTGCTAGGCAATCATTGACGGGGAAAAGGAAAGACTTTAGCACTCTAGCGCCTCTGACATCACAAAGTCGGTCATCCTTGGGTGAACTAACCCACTTTGGGACGGCCTTTTCTTCGTTCATGGTTGCATTTTGCGTTAACGTTTAGCATTTATTAATCTTGTTTTTTTGGTTTTTCAGATTTTATAAGGGACGTTTATTAGTTTGGCTGTATTTCTGAAGCTTGGTATTATTTTATTTATCTTAATGTGATAACATTACAGAAGCCAGTTTGGCGTATTTATGATGCAGCTAAAATCATTGTGTTCTGTCCGTCCTTACAAGGGGTACCCTCATAAATTTAATAACCACATGGTGTAATCGATTAAATTATTTTAGTGAACTACAAGGCTAAAACAGCTCGCTTGCAGTGCCGTTTGCTCATAATTGCCCGCCAAAGTATAAACGATAATTTTTATTTTTTGTAACACTGCAAACACTACAATATTTATCCGATTTTTAAACCATCGGAAGTTTTGTGATCTCCAGAACAATATCTACAAAGTAAGTTGTGGGGTTTGATAAATTTGAAAACATTTAATTGTTTTAAGGAATTTTATATCTTTAAAGGCCTTAAAATAAATTATTTATTAATTATTTTACAAAATAGAAATTTTTGGTTCTTTACAACCACGAAATTGCATTTAAGATAATGTTCTGAACACCACAAACCTTTAAATGTTTTGAAATTGGATAAAATTGCAGAAGTTACTTTATACAGCCACCTCCAATCTCAGCAATGGGAAGGTACCCCAGGGTGACGCACTGTGAGAGTTTAGTATTGTCGAACCAGAAAAAACCAGACTGTGTTGCTTCAAGTCTTGTAGACGAATTATGCTTTTTTCAGTCCTTGCTTTTTAAATTTTTTAATGTTTTAAGGAGCGAATGACATTCACGTAATGCAAACGGTATGACACGGCAAACTCAATGATGTTTAAGTGCATTGAGTTACACTTCAAGGATTCTATAAAGTCGAACTTGCTGGTGGTGCAGCAAGGGTCCTATGTCTTATGTCGGAATGGTTTTTGTAAGAACGTCTTTTGTACGAGTTTTCGATGCTCGAATTTAAGTCTTTTGTACGAAAGTTTTTGGTACGAATTAAAAATGTCTGAAATATATTTGTACGAAAGTGTTTTGTACCTCTGTAAAGTGGCGTACGAAACCGCATTTTGCAAATCATTGATGAATGGAAATAACAAATAACTTGCCTCTACCGGCGGAAGTGCCGTGGACTTCAAAAAAAGCTAAGGGCAATAACAAGTAACAAGGGGATCACTTCCTAACTAAACTATACACGCTTAGAAAAATATGGGTAAATTTACTACTTTACTGTTAATTTATAACTGCTTTCACTGCTACTCCGGCATCCACAGTACATCCTGTTAACAGCGGTCAACAGGACTATGGTTAGTGATTTACCGATAACCCTGTTATTCTAGGCTTACCCATGTCACTTTTAGATCACCCAACAGCTAATCCTGTTTAACATACCCTGAAACATAAAAAATTCCAGGGGTATGGGGGGGGGTGGTCAGCAAGTATTACAAGTGTCGAGGTTTTTGGCTATGCTGTTAAATGATTTTATTGGTTAAAAAATAACACCAAAAGATGGATTCGAACCCGCAACTTTCGTCATAGGCTCTTTACAGCCTTAACCATTGGGCTGACGCAACACATTTAGTAATGGGCCACTAGTTTAGCATACATAGTGACATATGCTTTAACAGGCTTACTTTAGATTTCAACGCTGTTGGGCTTTGTAACAGCAGCGCTGTTACACTTGACAACAGCATTGTTACAGTGACTAACTATTTCCCCACCCCACTCTAAAATATTTTAAGCTTGACTAGTTTAAAATAGGTTAGTTTGACCTGTTAAAAATAACGTCTAATCCTTTTAGCCTTATCGTACAAGATTCTTGTTAAGGTCTTTTCTAAGCGTGTAAATTATACTACAGGGGTGTCGCAGGAAGAACGCGTAGCAAGTAAAGTATTGAACGCAATGAATATTAAGTAGGTACTTATTATTACTGACTTTCTTATTATTTTATTAATTTGTAATGTGATACAGCGTCATTTTGTGTTTTCACACTAGTATTATTAATGTTATTTTATGTTTTATATCATTCTTGTCAGGTACTATTATAACAATTAATAAATATCGGACAACGATTTATTCGTGCAAAACACATTCGTACACCCTTTTTTTCGTACATAAAACTTTCGTGCAAACATAACTTGTGCAAAAAACTTTCGGACTTAAATAATTTGTGCAAAAACTCATGGAGCAAGACAGTCAAATCTTTATGGGCAGACAATATTAAACTACGTCACTACAACATTAGCATCGATCCTAGGTACCCATCTCATGCCTGACCATAAGACCCCGAGACAACTAGCCCCCAACAACACTATGTATAGCAGCTTAAGAAAATAGGTAAAGCATTCATCTACCTATTTCTTTATCATCATTATAAATAATATTATATCATATAAATAGTACACGAAACTCAAATAATCTCGTTTTTGAAAAAAACTGACTTATCCTGTTTTGGCATGAAACTTTTCACATGTTGATTTATATGCTATTCCCTATTATAGAAAATCCACATTGGTATTTTCCATCCACTTTCATCCTGAATTCCTGAATCCTGATAATTTCAGTCCTTAAAAAATGAAAAATGTCCTTTGGTTAGTTTGGCAGACCCGTACAAAACGTTTTAGATGGAATTAGAATTCATTTAATTCATGTACATTTTGAAATTCTATTTTATGATACGACATTACCCATGTACTCGTATGTCCCTATTTGGGACATTTACTCGGTATTCTCGAATTTCAATAATCAATACTTTTCATTGATATTCTCGATTATCGAATTCTTCCGAAAACGGAGATTTTTTCTTGAAATTCCCTTATTTCAATAATCGCGGCTTTTTCTCGATATTCATCAACTTCAATAATCAAGATTCTTCTCGATATTCTCGAATTTCAAGACTTGGATATTTTTTTAAATGATTCCAATGGTAAGCGGACATTTTCCTACCGGAAAATTTCCTCCCACTCATTTTCTTCCCAACTCGTAACCAAAGACATTTTCCCCTCCAACTCCAGCATCAATATCGCTTCAAGAAAAGAAGCGAGTGTGTCGATCCACAGCATTTATATATGTATTACCAAACGTTCTCATGAATATACAAAATTTATAGGCTGAATTGCGACGTAAGTTAAGTCGTATTTCCTTAACAAATACTTATTCAATAAAATGCCAAGCTAGTAATCATTATTTCATAAAAATGGGGAAAAGACGCATTTTACAAGCAAACCACTTACTATGATACCTCGGGATGTATAAAAACATAGCCCGAAGCGTTTCCTTAGACCTCAGTAAGAACGAAAAGTGTAGAACTCGAGTGCATTTTGCTCGGTGCTTCAGCAGCAGTCAGCCAAAATTCAAAACAACTGAATTTTAATTTCGGGTTTCAATTTTTTGAAAAAATAATAAAATGTCCTACTTTTCAGACCCAATTTTTAACTAAGGTTTTTGGAAAAAAAATATAAAAAGTCGAATTTAAAAATTTCTGGAAATTGCTTTTGGATAAAAATATAAGAAACACAAAACTTTAAGTTTCATTAAAATCGGACACAAACTGTAGAAGTTGCACTAGTTAAAGGGCGGCAAAGTTTCTTCAGATCCGGAGAAATCATAGTAAGTGGTTTGCTTGTTAGTTCTAAATTTAGTTAGTTAAGAATGCGCATTTTTTTGGAATGTCTTCGAACACATACATTTTCTGGAAAGAAACACTCGCCGAAACAGGAATACACTCGTTTCTTTGACTGAAATATTTTGATACTGGAGGAAAATGTCCTGGGTTTGCTTTGGGAGGAAAATGTCCGGAAAGATAATGTTCTGGAGGGGGGGGGGAATGTCCGGGGGAAAAAATCCCGGGAGGAAAATGCCCTACAACCGATTCCAATGAATAGTTCCAGGGAGTATTGTCTGATAACTCTTGACCAGGTCGGGAAGTCGTGCCCCGTTCAATAATTGTGGTAAATTTTATACAAACAAAGATCTAGATACAACATAAATATAATAAAGATTAGAAAATTATAAGTAATTATAAATAGCTAACTCTGTGGCAATTTCCTATTTTGTATACATTTCTGTTAACTGTTGAGGCTACTTTTTCCGTTTTAGCTACCTTTTGAGATTTTTATATCAAAGGTTAGGTTAGGTTTAGGGGGAAGGGGGGAGGGTGCAGGAAAAACTGACTGGAAACGGTTAGGTTATATTTTTCCCTCTGCCGCGCCGCCGAAGAGGGGAGAATATTATAACCTGTCGTTTCGCTTTAATTCACGATTTTGGGCGTCTGGGGGGCTGCACCACCCCCCAAAATTGAAAAGATTAAATATAAACGAACTGGGCATGACTTTCCAACCTGAGCAACACGTACCAAACTACCGTATTTAGTATTTCCTATTTTAGACTGCGAGTCCGTAATTGTACACGTGCCTGCATTAGTACACGGGTCTAAGAGAAATGAGTTTGAATAGTACACGGGTCTATTTAACACTGTTTTAAATGGTAGTAATACGGGTCTGTAATACTAATACGGGCCTTTATTAGTACACGGGTCTGGAAGTCCGAATTGAAATAGTACACGGTGTGTACTATTGTAGGAAATAGGGACCTGCTTTTTCCACCACCATTTCTACCACCACCACTACCGCCAAGAAAACCCGTAGAATGGTAGAATTCAATCCCCACCACCACCAAGAAAAACCGTAGAATTCAATCCCCACCACCACCAATAAAAAACTAAAAACACTATCGAATCCCCACAAGCACCCTTTTGTAAGTATTTAAAAATAATAATAACAATTACAATTTTTTAGTGGCGGTGGTGGGAATTGAATTCTACGGTTTTTGTTGGCGGTCGTGGTGGTGAGAATTGAATTCTGCGGTTTTAGTTGGCAGTGGTGGTGGTGGTGGTAAAAACGGCGGTGGAAAAAGCGGGTCCCAGAAAATATACGACATCCGGGTTCCAGGACTAGTTAAGGCAAGAATTGCATCTATACTCATAAAAATAATCATAATCATAATATTATGGCTCCACAACAATATTATATACACATTTAGAAAAATAGGAGTGAATTGACTACTTTACTGTTAATTTCTAACTGCTTTCTTGTTACTCCGACATCCACAGTGAATCCAGTTAACCGGTGTCAAAGGGACTATGGTTAGTGATTTGCAGTGTATACTGTTAGGCACCAAAAACTGGATTCGAACCCCCACCTTTTTGGCATTCCAAACTGGCTCCTTAACCACTGGACTGACACAACACATTAATTTTGGATTACTAATTTAGCATACATATACAGTGGTATAAATACTTCAACAGGTTTGCTGTTGGGTTTTTGTAACAACAGTCTTGTTGCATGTGGTTAACAGTTTTGGTTGTAGGATTTTTCCTACCTGGACTTTTCCTACCCGGACTTTTCCTACCCATTTGGTTTCTACGCGGATTTTTCCTACCCAGACTTTTCCTACACACGACCAAACTAAGGACTTTTCCTACCCATGTACAAAAAAGAAACTACACATTGCGCAAAGATATGCCCACAACTTTTGCATTTTATTATAACCTGGAGTTAATTTACGGTACACTCATAAATAGTAGTGTTTCTGTTTTATTTCTACATAAGTAATAGTCTCGGGTAGGAAAAGTCCTAGGTTTGGTCTTGGGTAGCAAAAGTCCGGGTAGGAAAAATCCGTTTACCAACAGTTTTCCCCACCGTCAAAAATTTCAAAATTTACTACTAAACCTGTCAAAGTTGACAGTTTAACCTGTTGCCAAGGCCTAACCACATTAGTGGTAAGATCTTTTCTAAGCATGTTGGGCCCGGGAAAAGAATGCCTATGTATTTCAATCAAAATCCCGTACAACAAAGATCGGACTTTGAAACGCAAAAAAATAGGCTAGGCCTCATACCCGGCAAGGGTCTATCTCGGGCTGTCTCGGTAGACAGACCCCTCTGAAAGTTTTTGTCGCAATGGTAAATTCTGACCCCCCCTCCCCCCCCCTCTCCCAAATTGGAAGGTCCACAATGTTATAAGGATAGGTCTACTTTTTTTAGACCCCCCTGGGAAGATTCGAGGTTGCCGGGTATGCAGGCCTTTCTTTTGCAGAATCAGTATGCAGCCTATCGCCTAGCCTATCAGGCTACCTTTTTTACAGCCTACCTATCGCATATGTTCAAAATTCTGACTGCCTATCGCCTATTTTTGATTTCCTTAGCCTAGGAATAACCTATTTTTTTACTTAGCCTACCCAAGGACTATTTTTGAACGACGACTTTTTTTGGTAATTAAGTACCGATTGAGGTTTATGAAATTTGTAAATTGATGAAAAAGGAAGCAATTAACCGCGCTGTACTAAATGAAACCAACAGTTGTCCCGAGCGTCGGTTTTAAGTACAGTCTGACAGGCCAAAAATGCCTAATAGGCAGTTTTTGCCTAGCAGGCTCTTAATTTCTTAATGCCTATCCTACCCTAGCCTATCAATCATTATTTTGGCTTGGACTATCTACCGCCTAGCCTATTATTGCTTGAAATGGTGCACCCTAGCCTATCGCCTATTTTTTGCCTATGCCGTACAGCTTTAATCAATGTCTTTCCTAAGATTGATAAATACATTGATTAAAGTTGTATGGGATCTCATTGAAATACATAGTCAATCTTTTCACGGGCTCAAGATTTAAAATTTGACCTGAGAATCAATTTTACGGAGGTTTCTTTGATAAGTGCTGGCCAACTTTAGTAAGTGCTGGCCAGTTTGACTTTAGTAAGTTACGGCCAAGCCAACAAAAGATTCTAGAAATGGATTAAAACTGCGCCCGGAACGTTGGAAAATAGTATTTCGTAACTATTTACCCGAAGCAACACTGAATGAGGCTCCTAAAGCTGCCTGAAAACGGATAGGTTATATTTTTTCTTCGGCGTTTCCTGTCAGTTCCTCCTACCCCCCCCCCCCCCCCCTAACCTAGCCTAACCTCAAGGATAACAAACCACAAACAGTAGCCAAGTGTGAATAAGTAGCGTGAACAGTAATAAAAGGTGTAAGAATAAAAACGAAGGTAACTACATTTTTACCTTAAACTAAGCAACTTTGTGTGCTAATAACTATACTTGACATATTGTATTTCCTCCACAACATTTTTACCTTTTGGAAAGAAAATTGTACACCTAATCATTATTTTAAAGTATTATAGTAATTATATTATGTTTTATGTTCAATGTTATATTATACTAATACTATTTTGTACTCTTTCCCAACGTTCTGGGCTTATTTTAAATCCAATTCTAGAATTTTTTGTTGGCCGTCACTTACTTAAGTCAAACTGGTCAGCACTTACTAAAGCTGGCCAGCACTTCCCGACCTGGTCAGCACTTATGAAAGAACAGTAGGGTCAACACAGACAGTACCTACAAATTAATGATCCTAAACTGTTAATTGTGGAGTTATCTTAAATTTTATACTATAATCCTCATATTGGAAATAAAGCCATTTAAAAATACGTATGATTTTGCATTGGTTTTTCATAATTAGTCCACTGTTGTTCCGCCAGACGCTCTATTCTTAATTCTTGCAAGGGGCTCATTATCCTCCAATTCTAACAAAGTAAAATAGCAATATCAAAAATAATATGGAGGGATAATGGTAATTTATTTGTATGCATCTCTCAATTCTAAATTCCTCTCTGCTTTACCTTTTGTAATAATGACCGTTCAGCCTTGACCCGTCTCAATGTTCTAGTTCAACAGTTACTCGGTTACTCGCCACTCCTCATTAGGTACTGTCTGTGCTACTCAAGATTCCAGTAGTCTAGAGATAGAAATCGGTATGTCATATCTATATCGCTGTGAAAAGAAGAGAACAGGGTCGAAGTTGAAGATAAAAAATGCAATGTATAGGTGAAAAGATAGGTAGAGGAATAATGTATCGATTTTTGTACCAACGTTACCTCCGTTACCACCACTACAAACACTAACAAAAATTATATAATTCCAGCACCACCGTTGATAAATACTGCAAAATTCCACCCCCCCCCCACCATTGTTCCCCCACTAATAAACAAGATTGAATTCCACTGTCATCACTACAAATACAAAGTAAAATTGTAAGTGAAATGGTGGTAGTGAAATTCAACAGTCAACAGTGTTAATTAGTGGGGGTGGGGGTATAATGGTGGGGTGGAATTCTGCAGTATATACCAAAGGTGGTGCTGGAATTATTCAATGTTCGTTAGTGTCTGTAGTAGTGGTAATGGGGGTAACGGGGATGCAAAAAGTAATACCTTATAATGGGATCTATTTGGATCATCATTGGTACCTCGTAATGTCGTAATTACTTCAATAAAAAATGAGAATAATATCATTAAATAAAAATGTAGGGTAAGGGTACATAATTGTGGCCGCCTGATTAAATTCCTATCAGTTGAAAACTTTTGAAACTCAAAGTTACAGAATGGCAGAATCAGTAGATAAAAAGCGAAAGCCGAACTTTACAAACAAAAAATGGAATCTCATTATACATCTAATCGTATCAAATATACAGATGGTGGCCACAAGTAGGACACCAGCCACAATTAGGCACCATCACCCTAATTTTTTCCATTATTTTATTTACGCACCTAGCGCATTCCACGGTTTTTCCGCCATTCCATTTCCATCCAAAAAACTGGAGTTACCAACTCTAAACGAAGCATAATAGATAGCTGCTATTCTGTCCGCCACACAGTATAGTACACCCCGGGGTCTCTATTACAACCCGGGTCTAGCTGAGTATATTCATATACACCCGGGGTCTCTAATACAACCCGGGTATCCATGACACCACCGGTATTTAATACACTGCGAGCCTGGTCTAGCTCATATTACATATTATTTCAGCTTCTATTTCAATACACAATCATATGGTTTAACGTTGAGCAGTATTATACTATAACTACGTTTTGGCTTTTACTGCCTTAGTTTAAGTACTTTTATGTCCCTTAATTTGTAAAATTGAAAAAACAACTTTTGTGATCGCTGATTTTGGGTATAACACGGGCCTGTAATACAACCCGGGTCGCAGATCAAATTTTAAAATATAACCCCAGGGTTCTATTAGAAGCTTTACGGTACCTGCACACGTGAATAATACCCATTACGGTGGCCGGTTGATTGCTACAACTTTGTTTCAAAATTTTTTAGCTAACATGAATAATTGAACCATGACTCGGGCAATTCACTTTATTTTCGACAGAATCAGAATTTTTAATATTTGAATCACAATAACCAGAAACTTGAGTACCTGAAGAGTTAATGAAAACTATTTACATTGAGAATTGAGAATAATTTATGATTTATGAGCTGAAGAGGAAGAGTGAAGAGGACGGCATGTCATGACCAGCCTCAGAATTTTCTCGAATGACAAAATTTTCATTTTCACATCCAGCGAAAATGTTTTCACCACGCTTATGTTTCTCGCAGTCGGATTTTGTTATAGGGATCGTCCGTAAATGACATCGTCAACTTTATTCATGACCATGAGGGACGTGGGGGACGCTGCATTTTTATTATAATGGATATTATATTATATGCTGCCTCATATTATGAGGCAGCAGAGATATCAGTATTCTTCATATAGTGCATACGCGTTTCATGCTATGCATTTGCGTTTCAGACCAGACTGAACTCAGTTTCACACGTTCACAAATCCATTTCATCTTCCAACCAAGCTCCTCCTTTCTCGTCTCACGAGGTTTCATGAGTGTTTGGGCGGCTGGATTTTTGGATAATTAATAATAAAGCGAATTATCTTGAATTTATTCTAACAGTTGTTATTAACTATTAGAATAAATTCAAGTTCGTTGTTCATCTACATAAAGTTAAAAGTAGATTTAAACTTGAGCCATTCGTCAAAATATTTATTAATATTTGTGAAAGTAATGTATGGATGGTGTGAAATAAAGAAGGAAATAAAAGGAGCAAATCGATTTTTATAATAATTCATATCAGTCTGAATTGCACTGTTTTTTAATCGGTATTTATTATACTATATTATATTCTAGAAGCTGAAAGAAAGTGTACATCGCTTATTACGGTTTTTGTAGGTTTATTAAATTACTAAGAAACTTTTGATGGAAATTATATCTTCCGGACTACAAACTACAAGTAGTATGACTCGTCAATTTAATGGTAGGCAGGCAAAAGTACAATTTCTGCTACATATATTTTATCTTCCCTACTGTAAAACGAAACCACATTCTGAACGCCAAATATTTCCTCATCGTCACGTAAGGAATCAGTGGAATAATAAAATAAATCCATAACAAATGACAGGCACGTTAAGTATAAGAGTTTAATTATAAATAAGTACCGTAAAGGTTGAAATACCTCCATGTGTTTGGTAAAAATTTCTTCTTCTCCCATACTCTTTTATGATGCTTGATTTTTCTTTATTTTAGCTCGATATTTTCCCAAGTAATTAAATAAAGGTATTCAGGTTGAAGGATGGGAAAAAACCGATAAATGAAAAGTAGGCGTATTAAAAGTACCTAAATACATCTACTTAAAAAACTGAATATATTCAATAAACGTTGTTCGTAAATTGCAATTTTATTAGTATAAGATAAGGATTTTGACCATGAATAAATGTAGCTCAACGAAGGCATAAAAGGTTTATTTTCGGTTTCCTCCAAGGCTTTCTCATTCTCATTCATTGAGACTTCAAGTCTGACTCGAACCATTTTGAGCTGACCCAAGGTCAAGGGTTTTAGAAAATCTACAGTAATATCATGGATGACAACTCCTTTATCCACATTTTTCTCCCCATTCTTATCTAACTTCTTGATGTTGATCATCATGATGCTTTTGTGGCTCATCCCAATAATTCTGTTTCAAGTTCTACTACAAGTCCGAGTCCTGGTTCGCAGCATCACTGGAAATTTTTTGACATGACCGCAAGATTTGGCTGTACCAAACTCCATAAGGGTATAACATGATAAGATAAGGATTCTTGGATACGGCTAATCCTGTTAGACCAGTGGCCTAAAGAATTCACATTATAAGCTTTATTACAAACTACTTGGCTTTAAAATTGGCATTTATCAATGAGTCGAACAGTATATGGTTTATTTGAGTCAGTTATAAATCAGATAAATAAAGTACAAAATTGAAAGTTTGCAAATTCTACAACTTTTACCCGTAATGTAAGGTAAAAAATCACGACTCGTGCCACTAAATCGTCTCGTGAATGCGGAAATCTTAACGGATTTTGACAAAACGAAGTGGAACATAAACTCTAAAACATTCTCTACCAAATCATATAATATTTACAAACAAGGTCATCCGAGGTTACTGGTCGCAGCAGCGTAACGTAGTAAGAACTTCTACAGATTACAACAGGGTGACCTCTGTGACCTCATAACTTTAGAAATAATCAACATACGGTCAATATATCCATAAAATGTTGTGGGCTATTGCAACATCTACAGGAATAAATGTATTTTATTGTTTTGTATAATTTTTTGAAAAAGATATTGTGAGTTACCGTTAGCATAACTGCTGTTGGAGATAGCCCAATTTTTGAACAAAATTACAAAAAACTTTTTTTTTGATTTTTTAATTTTTTGCATACAAACTAAACCAATGCTGAGGAGTGCGAATCTGTTGTCAGAATTCAGATCCGATAACAGTTAACTGAAATATAGTTAAATCTGCATATTTGTGCGCGTCACTAAGTATACATAATGATGCATTTTCTTTCCCTAAGAGAGTCGTCATTACTCGCGTGTTCGTGCTCGTATTTTTATATACGTTTTACTTCACCCCAAAGTACAACGGCGGGAGCAATCACGGCTCTCTTAAGGAAGAGAAATGCCTTGTCATCTAATTAGTGAAGCGCACAAATATGCAGATTTAACTATATTTCAGTTAACTGTTATCGGATCTGAATTCTGACAACAGATTCGCACTCCTCAGCATTGCATTGGTTTAGTTTGTATGCAAAAAATTAAAAAATCAAAAAAAAAGTTTTTTGTAATTTTGTTCAAAAATTGGGCTATCTCCAATAGCAGTTATGCTAACGGTAACTCACAATATCTTTTTCAAAAAATATTATATATACAATATTAATATTCCGGAAATCAAAATAAAGCAAGAAGTAAAAAGCACGTCAGGCACCAGGGCAGGGGACATATAGTTGGTAATATTCATAATTGTAATCGTATGTCAGTTTATATAAGTACTTCACTTGAAGACTACTCACTTTTGACATAGTGAAACGATACGTACTGTTTGTCCATGGATTTTTGGCTACTTTAATGCACTCATTCAAAAATGTAAGTCTGTAAGGGACAGTGTAAGGGTTGCACTGTTTAAAAATGTAAAACAATAAGAAGCTGGAATTTTAGGATAAAAGTAAAATTGAATTAAACGTACAACGGATAGAAATATTTGGATTTTGATATAATAATTGTGAGTACTTGTGTAGAGCAGGATGAATATGATAGGTTTGAGCATTATTTTACTAAGTATGAAAATTTGAATTTTGCCGAATTGACCTTCGAGTGGTTTGTGAAGCAGAAGAAAAAAAAGGAATTCGTGGCCAAATTTGTTAGGAGTAGCGTGAAGTACAAATTAGGATATTTTATTATTACACAAAAGAGACTCCAGTCATGTTTGGGGTTGTAAAATGTAATTATTGTAGATAAAAGGTATATGTTATATAACTACGTAATCACTAGGAATGAAGTCCCTTAATTTTATAAACGCCAGTAGTCTAAACATTTTAGCGATAAGATAGATTTAGATTCTATAAATCTAAGCATCTTATTTCCTGGAATAATAATAATAATCGCAGTAGTATTTTATTACTCTCAGCTAGTCCATCCTGCCAAGACATCTCCGTCTTCTTGCAACATCCAACTTTATATAAGTTAGATATATCTATTAATTTTCTATATAATACATCACACTGAAAGCAAAAAATTGTAGAAATTACTAACGATAAGAGACACAAAAACATACTACTAATAATAATTAAACTCTGAAACTTTAATCGTATCTAACTTTATTACTTTATCAACTTCTCAAACAATGCATGTGATGGGCCGACAGTCAATATTAAGTTACCAATATACTTACATGTATTTAGGTACTTTTAATATGTCTACTTTTCCTTTTTCAGTTTTTTCCCCCATCCTCCAACCTGAATACCTTCATTAAATTACTTAAGAGTATTCAGTCACCTAAACATATTTTAATTATCAGGTAAAGAAGTATACATTTAGAATTTTTAACTTCAATTTAAAAATATGGCTACAATCATAAAAAATACTCAATAGTCCACCAATAATAGCGCAACCTCCAGTTGCAGAATGGCCGAATGATCTACAAACACTCAAATATGTAGCAAATGAGATGGTTACCAGGAGTAAGCCGCGGAGCGTGAAATACGCAACCTAAGCTCAGAGTCCAAGCTCCGTCGTCAACAATAAATTTGAAATTGGTACGGGGAGCAAGTCGCGAAGCGTGAAATACGCAACCAAAAGCTCTCTTATTCTTATAGTTGCGTAGTTTACGCTCCGCGGCTTGCTCCCTGTAAAATTTTAAATTTATTGTTGACGACGGAGCTTGCACTCAGCGCTTGGGTTGCGTATTTCACGCTCCGCGGCTTACTCCCAGGTGCCACCTCACTTGAAAAATATCACCTCGGATGGGGGGTAGTTATCGGATCCTAATTATAGCAACGGATTTGAACTCCTAAGCATTGCCTTAGTTTATATAGGAATAATGAAAAAATGAAAAAAAAAAATTTTGTAATTTTGATACAGAATAGAGCAATATTTCAACGTAGTACTAGCAAAGTTTAGTCTTGGTAACTTTTCCAAAACCAAGAAAATTACTATGCAATAAAATTATTCCTAAATATTTAAACAATGGTCTACACGAATCTACAACGCCTTTGAGAGCACGCTGGGAATTTCAAAAGTTATGAGGTCACCAAGGTCAATTTTTTTCACTCTGGCGAAGTACCTACTGTGTTCATGCCCCTGGATGTAGTGACCCACGGTGATTTCATATGGTAAAGTTGTATGGTTTTGTAGGGAATTTTTCAGAGTTTATGTTCCGTATAATTTTATTAATATTATTATTCGAGGTGATATCGAAATCGAGTATGAAACAACACCGCGACTACCTCTGCCCTTCAATGGCTTGCTAAGGAAATGACTGCAGAAAAGATGTTCCCTTTTCTCTACAGTCATTCTGAGGTTATAATCTTTTAGCTTCTTGAAAATTGTGGAAGTCATAGCTATTTAATAATGACTAGGTATGTGAATTATTAATTGGCAAACAAGTATGTTGATGAGGGTGATCATAGTGCTCATAAGTGGACTATAGTGAACACGAAAATGAATCTTCCCCTGTGACTATAGCAACAATTCATCAATATATCAATCAAGAATATTTTAAGGATGAGTGATCCTTTAGAAAGACTAGGGAAACAAAAAACGAGCTGGAGTCGTAGTGCTGACAATTCTTCAACAAAAGCTGATCCCAATTAAAATGTACAATTAATAGAACAGAATCAAAACTAGGTAGCATTTAATTACCCAGGCCGAGTATTTATTCATAAAAATACTCTGTTGAAGCGAATTTTGTCGACTTCATTTAATTTGCCAAAGGTTATATTATTATATCGGCAGTGAAAACTCATATTGGCCAATCCGCAGCTCAAATAATCTTACATGTGACTTTACTGACATAATTTCTTTAATCCGCCACCGCCTGACACTTTTATGACGCATTCTTAAAATTTCAGTAATAAACAAATCTCAACGAAAATACCAAAAATCGTTTTCAGTCTGTCAATTTCAATTAGACTTTCCATTCTTCTTTCATTCAGTCTAATAAGGTGCCTCTCCTTAGTTACGATTAATTATTAATACTACGAGAGTAGTAAATCATAAATACGCCACAATTAAGTACATTACATTTAGCATACATATGCAACATAAATTGATAAATTAATAACACTATCTATACAATACTTTCACAAATCTAAATAAATATTTTGATGACTAATCATGCAACAGGAACAGGGCTCAAGTTTAAATCTACTTTTAACTTTATTATGGATTTTTGGATAATTAATAATAAAGCCTAATAACTGCCCCGACTCACACTTTCTTTCAACTTCTAGAATATAATATAGTATAATAAATACCGATTAAAAAACAGTGCAATTCAGACTGATATGAATTATTATAAAAATCGATTTGCTCCTTTTATTTCCTTCTTTATTTCACACCATCCATACTTACTTACTTACATTACTTTCACAAATATTAATAAATATTTTGACGACTAATCATGCAACAGGAACATGGCTCAAGTTTAAATCTACTTTTAACTTTATGTAGATGAACAACGAACTTGAATTTATTCTAATAGTTAATAACAACTGTTAGAATAAATTCAAGATAATTCGCTTTATTATTAATTATCCAAAAATCCAGCCGCCCAAACACTCATGAAACCTCGTGAGACGAGAAAGGAGGAGCTTGGTTGGAAGATGAAATGGATTTGTGAACGTGTGAAACTGAGTTCAGTCTGGTCTGAAACGCAAATGCATAGCATGAAACGCGTATGCACTATATGAAGAATACTGATATCTCTGCTGCCTCATACTTTGTAAGTATGACAACGACTTACTCCGGCAGGAGGATAAAGTACAGCCGTGTCGAAAACCCAGAGAAGAGCAATGAAAGAAATAGGAGAAGGCCCAACCCTGGCTAAAATATGTGGCCGACTACTTTTGCATTAGCCAAATAGGATTTGGGGGAGGGGCCTCCTCACTACTGAATGCTGATTGGGACTTTGTCGGTACTCCTTGGCGCTTATTGGTTTTTAAAAAATAACACAGACAGACTTATCTTAATGGAGTTGGGCCTTCTCCTGTGGAAAACCAAAGTCTAAATCATAAGCCTCGCCCCTTAGGATCTGCATCATTAGGAATCACGCGTAAATGACATCAGCGGTACGGTTAATGGGGTGACTTCATACTTGTGATTATAAAGGTTTAGCGTGGGGGTGTCATGGTCCAGAGCAAAGTTGATAATGTCAATTACAGACGATCCCTATAAGAAGACCAGAAGGGTGGGTGGTGGGTGGTGGAAATATGGTGATGGTGGACATTGTGGTGAACTGAAGAAGCTTAAAATTTTGATTTCAATTTTATTTTTATTTGCGCAAATTCTGGGTCGTGGCCGTGACATGTCCTCTTCAGCTCACACTAATCACGATCACGTTAAACAACTTTCATTGTCCTCGTCCTTTTTGTATAGTCAAAAGCGAGGCCTTTTAGCTTAAGTCCTGTATTATAGCGATCCTCGTCATTTTAACCGAATAGAAATATTATAGTCATCCTCGTCATCTTAACCAAATAGAAATATTATAGTAATCCTCGTCATTTTAACCGAATAGAAATATTAGCCATCCTCGTCATTTTAACCGAATAGAATTATTATAGTCATCCTCGTCATTTTAACCGAATAGAATTATTATAGTCATCCTCGTCATTTTAACCGAATAGAATTATTATAGTCATCCTCGTCATTTTAACCGAATAGAAATATTAGCCATCCTCGTCATTTTAACCGAACAGAATTATTATAGTCATCCTCGTCATTTTAACCGAATAGAAATATTAGCCATCCTCGTCATTTCAACCGAATAGAAATATTAGTATAACTCTTCTGGTTCTTGCTATTTTTGATAAAACTTCTGAAGATTCTGTGTCACAATGAAAAGATCAAAAGATGTATTGTGCGACTTAGTAATCATTTTAGCTAAAAGAAGTTTGAACTCATTGAAAGTGCGGTAAAAACCGGCCATAATTACTAACAGTTCAACTATACATAAAGTGTTCATCTACTTGGAAAGGACAGGCAAAAAGAAACGAAGAAAAATCTGTATAGTTTTGTCTTTTTGCTTTCT
The DNA here is from genome assembly GCA_949802685.1 of Dicyrtomina minuta. NCBI lineage: Eukaryota > Metazoa > Arthropoda > Collembola > Symphypleona > Dicyrtomidae > Dicyrtomina > Dicyrtomina minuta. The sequence goes on along the minus strand of OX461811.1, from coordinate 25,773,188 downwards.
GTCGTCGACAATTTTTTGTTCCTGTTCTTTCCGTATATTACCTACTACGAGTTCTGATTCTGACGAAGGTAAAAAATGTGTATTGTAACTAACTACAGTAGAATCCGGTTATAAGGGACTTGGTTTAAATGGAAATCCTGCTTAAAGGGACGCTTTTTAAATATTTGGTTGGCCAGCGTATGTTTTGATGTTAAAAATATCCAGATTTAGGGGAACCGATATAAGAGATAATCCGGTTGTAAGGGACGGATTTTAGGCAATTTTAGTTGAAGAAGCCGGCCACCATTGACACTATATAATATTATACAGTCATTTCCGCGTATGGGACGCTGCCGGACTGGCGAAATCGGTCCCTTATTGTCGGATTCCCGTTTACCCGTTTAAGGGATGTTCCTTATAAATAGACACAATACCTAATTTTATTTTGAAATTATTTTTAGTCAAAGCATGGTCAAGGGATATAGAATTTTATTTAATACATACAAATTATTTCGATTACTTAAAATAATCGGTCAATGTAGATTTTTTCGTGTCTTTGTTAGCTTGGCTCTGACGAAGGTATCCATGCCAGTCGTACCCTGATAACTCGCACCCTTCCCAGTCGTACCCTGACCGCTCGTACCCTGGTCTCAGTCGTACCCTGGTCTCAGTCGTACCCTGGTCTCAGTCGTACCCTGGTCTCAGTCGTACCCTGGTCTCAGTCGTACCCTGGTCTCAGTCGTACCCTGGTCTCAGTCGTACCCTGGTCTCAGTCGTACCCTGGTCTCAGTCGTACCCTGGTCTCAGTCGTACCCTGGTCTCAGTCGTACCCTGGTCTCAGTCGTACCCTGGTCTCAGTCGTACCCTGGTCTCAGTCGTACCCTGGTCTCAGTCGTACCCTGACCACTCGTAACCTGATCCCAGTCGTATCCTAACCATTCGTGCCCCGGAAAGAAAACACATGTAAGGGATATATAATAATATAATATAGTAAATCGGAACAAAATATTGTTCAACAAAAATGTGCCGGTTGTTGTCAGTGCCAGTAAATTGTAGGTATGTACACTAGTGATGTAATTTTAAGGGAAATTAAAAGATATCTTGCCTATGCTTAAACAAGAAAACTGAGAATTTTTGAAGGCTTTGAAACAAGCGGTTAAAACTAGCATCGGCAGACGACGTCCACAACATTCTCACTCAACGATGCTAAATGATTTCATTTCCTATATTATATATTCACAATAATGATGCATAATAAAATTCAAAAAACATGAACATGAAAAATATTATTTGGTTTCTTGGTTTTTTTCCGGGGTACGAATGGTTAGGGTACGACTGGGATCAGGGTACGAGAGGCTAGAATACGACTGGGAAGGGTACGAGTTATCAGGGTACGACTAGAAACATAATCCTGACGAACACGTAAGATTATTTTGTGCAGGTTAGGAAATTTTACGTCATCAGTATCTGCCTATACATTTATATTTATTGTTTTTCTTAAAAATTTCCTAAGAAGTGGACTAAAAAACCAAAAAGTGGTCTAAAATGTGTCGTTTTCACCAGATTTTCCGTTATATCAGATCCCTTAAATCCGAATATTGTTAACATTGAAACGTAGGCTGCCCAACCCAATGCTTTAAAACGGTAGCCATGCTAGTCGTACCCAGATAACTCGTATCCTACCCAGTCGTACCCTGTTCTCAGTCGTACCCTGACCAGTCGTACCCTGTTCTCTCTCGTATCCTACCCAGTCGTACCCTGTTCTCAGTCGTACCTTGTTCTCAGTCGTACCCTGTTCTCAGACGTACCTTGCTCTCAGTCGTACCCTGACCAGTCGTACCCTTTTCTCAGTCGAACCCTGACCAGTTGTACCCTGACCAGCTGTACCCTGACCAGTCGTACCCTGACCAGTCGTACCCTGTTCTCAGTCATACCTTGTTCTCAGTCGTACCCTGTTCTCATTCGTACCCCTTTTTCAGTCGTGCCATGTTCTTAGTCGTACCCTGACCATTCGTGCCCTGATCCCAGTCGTACACTAACCAGTCGTACCCTGTTCTCTCTCGTATCCTACCCAGTCGTACCCTGTTCTCAGTCGTACCTTGTTCTCAGTCGTACCCTGTTCTCAGACGTACCTTGCTCTCAGTCGTACCCTGACCAGTCGTACCCTTTTCTCAGTCGTACCTTGTTCTCAGTCGTACCCTGTTATCAGTCGTACCCTGTTATCAGTCGTACCCTGCTCTCAGTCGTACCCTGACTAGTCGTACCCTGTTCTCAGTCGAACCCTGACCAGTTGTACCCTGACCAGCTGTACCCTGACCAGTCGTACCCTGACCAGTCGTACCCTGTTCTCAGTCATACCTTGTTCTCAGTCGTACCCTGTTCTCATTCGTACCCCGTTTTCAGTCGTGCCATGTTCTTAGTCGTACCCTGACCATTCGTGCCCTGATCCCAGTCGTACACTAACCAGGCATACCCCTGACAGAAAATAACAAAATAATTTGTTTCATTTTACACTGTATGTAGATTACTTTATTTTAACGATTTTATTGTGCATCATTAGTATGAATAGAATTGTATGGTATGGTATAAAATATTATGTAATGGAATCAATTAGCATTGTTGAGTGAGAATGTTGCAGACCTCGTGTTTCGATGCTAGTTTTGGCCCCTTGCTGCAAAACCTCTTTGATTTTCGCAAAAGTATTTCAGCTGGAGGAGCTGATTTAGGCAGTGGTAGTTTTGCTCGCAGGTTCTTACGATTAGTGTTTCTTGGGAGGACGACCTCTTTTTTATTTTTTACTTACATTGCCAACAACCGGCACCAACATTTTTCTTGCATTGCCAACAGCTGATAAATGAAAATTATTATTTTGTTGTTTTCTTTCCGGGGTACGAATGGTCAGGGTACGGCTGGGTAGGATACGAGTTATCAGGGTACGACTGACCACACAATCTTTAAAACTGTCCCTTTAATCCGGATTTCCCTTTCATCCGGATCCCTTTAGACACAAACCTCACGGGATTACCTAGACACCCTGCTGGAGAAGCCAAAAAAATGACCCCGAGTGGCCGGCCAAAGGCCGGACACCCATTTTTGATGACCACCCGAAGGCTGGTCACTTGAAGTTTTTAATTTTTAATTGTTAGGCTATCATAATTTTATATTTTCAAAACAAAATAGTTATTGAAAACCTTTTATATTGTACTTACCCTAAGACATGGCAAAATTTCAGAGGTGTCACTTTTGAATTTAAAGGGAATTTATCCGGATTGTCCATCAATGTCACATTAGTTTTTGAAATGCATAAAGTAGTAGCATGAATATAGTCTTGGAAAATTCAAGTCTTGGCTCTGTTAGAGTTTTGCTAAACGTTTCAAAATGCTGTCTTTTAGAGTAAATCTTGAAAATCAAGGCTTTCTAACATTCTTAGACATTAATAAAAGTTTCACTGGATTTTGCAAGCTCTAACGATAAGCTAAGCGTTGGCTGCGATGCAAAATTCAGCACTCTAAAAAATACAAGGAATGCTGACTAAAGAAAAGTGAGCATTATTATGTAAAACGTGTCCCGTTTTTTGAACTTAAAATACACATTTTATTTTTTTTAAAATTAATGCTGCTAGTTTATGGTTAAAAAAATCCCTATTTGAAGTGCCTAGTTTTCTGAAAAGAGTATGTCAAAAAAATATGAATGGAAAACTTCTGTCGAATGGGACTGACATGCTCTCGGATTATTTGAAAAATAAACTTACTAATGTACTTAAATGGACATTTTGTTTAAATTCCTATAGGTCTTGAATTTATTGTGTCTGCAACATACACTTTTCATCTCATTCTAATAAAATTCGAAGCTTTTGATCGTTACGATGTTATCTTACAAGTAATTTCTGGGATTTTGAAAGTTCAAAAATTTTCAATTTCTTAAAACATGCGTTATTTCATAACAAAACTATGGTCAGTGGCTGTGTGGTACTTCATTGTTTCAAAACAATGTTTTTTTCGAAATTTTACTAACCAAGAAGTTACCTTATGAATTTCAAAACGCTTCGCATTTTTTAAAAATGGGATGAAAAGTGACGGAGGCCACAGGGTTACAAAAAAAATGAAAATTCTTAAACTTTGAGTGCCCTTACAAAAAGTACTTCTGAAAAAATTGAAAACTTTCGAAGTTTCAAAATCCCAGATATTGCTTTTAAGATAATAACATAGCGATCAAAAACCTCAAATTTTATTGAAATGTGATGAAAAATGTAAGTTGCAGACACGATTGAAAAAGAATCCTGAAATTTACTTTAAAAATGACACCCCCTACAAAAATCTTAATTTTATCGTTTGACACCCCCCTGGAAAAAGTAAGGTTTGTATGTCATTACCGGATTTGACTGTATCTCCCAAATTGCATTTCAGTGATTGTGACTTATTTATTAAGAAATGGGAATGGATACAGCACGAATCTTTTATTGACTCAATGTCGTTTCAATCTTGAATCTTTTATTGCGTTTTACACTCAATACAACGGTCTGAATACACGCTTAGAAAAGATCTTGACACGAATGTAGTTAGGTTGTGGCAACAGGTTAAGCTGTCAACTTTGACACGTTTAGTAGTTTGAAATTTTTGAGGGTGGGGAAAACTGTTAACCACATGCAACATGGCTGTTGTTGCAAAAACTCAACACCAAACCTGTTAAAATCAACAGTAAACTTGTTGAAGCATTTATATCACTATATGTATGCTAAATTAGTAATCCATAGTTAATGTGTTGTGACAGTCTAGTGGCAAAGGAGCCAGGTTCGTATTCCCAAGGGTGTGGGTTCTAATCCAGGGGTTCGAATTCAGTTTTGGAGTTATTTTTTAATTAATAAAATCGTTCAACAGGATTAGTGTTGCGAGATCCAACACCGTTCTAGTATACTCAGTCTAACAGTTTTCACTGTAAATCACTAACCATAATGCTGTTGACCGTGGTTAACAGGATTCACTGTGGATGTCGGAGTGACAAGAAAGCAGTTAGAAATTAACAGTAAAGTAGTCAATTCACTCTTATTTTTCTAAGCTTGTGCAACGGTCCGAAAGTTGGTACCCTATTACTTTCGTAATTAGCTACCTTCTCCTACATCATTACCTGGATCTGGATGATGACAATTTTATTGGTAAATATTTTAAAATATCTATAAACAAAACTAAAGCTATCACAAATCATGCCCTCGGCCCTCGAATACTTGATGCATATAACGCTCTGACCTGTGGGAATTTTACTATGCACTGCCACCACTAAATGTAATTCCGTATTTATTTCAATTTCAGATTACATTCTACGCAAGTCATTGGCTTACTGCAGCTGTCAAAGACTACCAGAAGCTATCTCTTCCGTTACTGCCGCTCGATGATTGTAAAACTCCGCCTAAAAACTTCCATCTAACTAAAACTAAATGGACCTCTCTGCCCCATAATTTTTTATGCACATTAAAGTTTTAGTATAAATTATGGGTGACCATAGGCTCACAGTAAGGTAACTGTGAGCCCTGTTTAGTAACTTATTTAATTAAGAATAGTACACCAATATTAATAAATATATTCGATAAAAGAGTCAATAAAAAATATATTAATTAAGTCGTATTTCATGTTTTAGACCACGGGTGACGGGTCCGTAATTGTATTAGTACATGGGTCTAAGAGGTATGAGTTTGAATAGTACACGGGTCTGTTTAACACTGATTTATATTGTAGCACGTGGGTCTGTAATAATACACGGACCTTTATTAGTACACGGGTCTGGGAAGTCCAAATTAATTTGAATAGTACACGGGGTGTAATATTATAGGAAATACAGTAAATGTTTCGTCATCCGGCGTCGGGTAATTCTTTTTATAGTATAGATATTAATATTACACACTACTGTCTTTCGAAATAAATGGATAAAGGAATTACTGGACTCCGGATGGCGAAAGATGTACATTTAATACATTATTTATTGACTCCTTTACAGTAAATAATATAGTACTTAATATTGGTGTTGGTGTAATATTATTAATTAAATAAATTACCGTATAAGGCTCACAGTTACTTTACTGTGAGCCTATGGTCGCCCATTTATAAGCAAACTTTAATGTAGATACTCATTGTTATAATAGTTAAAAAATATACACCAAAACTTTATTTAAATAAACTTATAATTTTGTACACTATTGCTGATACCTCCCATCATTATTATTATTACTATTATTCAAAGACTGGGTGGAAATTGTTCACTAATTTATAGAACCTATGGCATTGGATTTATGATTTTTATGACACCGTGATATAATAAAAATTCAATACTCAATACATATTTATTTCATTCAATGAATCAGTTTATTCGGAAATTAGCTGTTATGATAATTTGGTTTTTAATCGTAGTAATAAGTAAGTACGGCAGATCGTCAAAAAGTCAGTACGGGAAGGATTCTTTATTATTCTCCATATCAATTTTTTGCAGTCCGGAAACCTTTAACCACATCGTATGCGCTCGTAGTAAGCAAAATTGGCAAACGGAAAGCTTGAATTATTGAAATTCGGAATGTTTTGTGACGCTGCGGTGTGTAATAATTTTTACAATTTATTACACTAAAAAGCATAAACTGTGTCTAACAAAATTGTGTAACCGTATACTGAGTCCTTTGGGCTATCGTTGTTGGACGACAGTGTCAAGTTTATTTTAATAAAGTTGTCTTTCTCTCATAATATTAACGATTATTTTAGAATAAATAATTATTCTACTCAGAATTTTCGCATGTAGTACGTGAGTGCTTGCAGAGGCTGAACAATTTCAATCCAATTTCAACATATCCATTGCTCATGTTGAGAGGTGTAAGACAGGGAGATGATCACGTTAGGAAGATTGAAAATGGGAGGAAATCAAGGTTAGGAAGTGGCTTTAACCGGCTGGCTAAAATGGCACTTAAGCCGGCTGTTATTTTGAGCCGTGGCTGGCAAAAATGGTCGAATTGAATATTAATTTAACGTTGGAAGTCTTACAAAAATTAATGCATTTTGTTTTTGTACTTTGAGATCCAGCCGGTCAGAAAATTAGAACCTACCGATTGTTGTTTGTGTTTTGTAACCGTTAGAATTAAGTACTAGTGAGTTTTCTTGTCTTTTCACGTTATGAAAAAATAAATTAATGGCCCTAACACACATTAATGCTAAGCTAATTAATTTTTAAAGTGTTGTAGTCACATTATGCAAAGGTTTCTTTACAAAAGAGATCCAACTCTCCGCCTTGCCACTAAAAATATTAATCTTTCTTTAACTTTAACTTAATTAACTTAATTAGTTTAATTAACTACTACTATTAATTATTTAATAAATCTCTTCTACAGCATCTAGTCCGATCCACCGTAATATTATACTAATATTACGTTGTTATGGTATGAATTTCCAAAAAAAAGTGAAAAATTTAATTTGGGTTGCTACAGATTTAGAACTTTTAAATTTTAAGAAAAAAAGAAAAAAGATTCGGGCTTTTTCGATGTTCTCTCTCGTTTGTGATTGTTCTCAACGCGTTTGTTAGAGACGCCTGGAAAATCATCAAATCTAATTTTAGTAGTTTGTGATTGTGACGGAACAATCTTAAACTAAAAAACAATTGTTCTTTGCGAGCAAATTACAACACTACACCGAACTGCTAAATACTTTTTTTAACTGCTAAATAAGTTTTTTTAATCACTAAGTTATCGTAAGAAAAAGCAGTGGGTATTGGTATAACTTTGTCCTTTTGCTGCTATTCTGTACAGATAATGCATCCATGCGTGTACTTATGTATAGTATTTTTCATAGATAATTTAATTTATTTGTAATTGTATTTTTAAGAGGCTTTTAAAGAAAAATATGACGTGTAATTATTAAAAACTTGGGGAACTTGCATAGATATGTTTTAAATATATAGATTAATACGTTTTGATAATGTATAACTTGTAGAAACAAAAAATGTTGTATGAACCCCAAATCAGAAACGAAAATACCTGATTTTTATTTTTCAAGAGGAGCTTCAAAATGAAGTTTTGCTTCTGTTGAAATGGATAAAGTATTTCAATATCCTTGTGAATTATGTATATGTGTAGAAACAAAAGGACTAGCTGTCAAGTGATGGTAACCTGAGTTTACACATTGTAATTTATGCTTCCTTATTTTTTTAACTTAACCTATTTAGATATTTTGCTAAAACAAAACTAATGCTTCGATCCATTGGTAACTCAGTTAGAGACCCCCGCATTAACAGAGGCCCGCGTACTATTCAAACTCAAGCAAATCAGTCCTTCTTGCAGTAAGTAAACAAAGGAAACGGCAAAAGTTGATTTAACGCGTTAAAAACGATTTGCAGGTAAATGCATAATATGCATCATAATGTCTAATTTTTAATCATTTTTAGGCCTTAGACGTAAGACAAAGTTAGCATTTAATTATAATCAGCTTAATGTTGCTCAGCATGACATGTACTCAAGCACTTGCATTATCTGCAAAATTGCAATATCAATATGAACAAATGTTTCCCAAAATATGCATTGCTCTTAAACGGCTCAGAGGCGTTCCTTTATTATTGTTTCAGCTTTTCTTTATTTCTATTTTTTTTAAATGAAAATTAGATAGTAGTTGACTTTCAAGCAGTGGCCCACCCGTTAGTTAGGAATCATACTAAAAGAGGGAAGAAACCCGCCAAAACGTTGTGCGTTTAAAATTTTGAGACACACTGTAGCTCCTTACTCCTTCTTCCTTCACAATAAAATGTTAAAATACGAAAAATATGCGTATAACTGAGGCTCACATTTTTATAACAGTAAATTCCTTGTTATGTATGTTAGTAATTTTAAATAATTGTAATCAGTATGCCATTTTAGAAGCTGCAAATGTTTTTCAAGTTGGCGATGGCAGACATTCCAGCAATAGCTTCAGCGGTGTTTTTATCATATCCATTTTAACTGGGTACGCACAATAATTACGATCAATGTCAGTTAAGACGCCCAGGGTTCAGTTGCGATATAATTCCACAGTCTTACTTTGAAATGTCAGTAGAGTATAGAATAAAATTAATCATGAAAAATATGGAGCAGTTACAGCTAAAGTTATTAGTACTTCACAAAATTTAAATTTAATAACTGTACAATTTCTTGTAGGCGTAAACATACACAACTTCTTTTCAAACGGATATTTCAAATTTATTTCACACATTATAAAAAATAATTACAGTTACGCAAGCATATGTCACATGAAACACTTAACTTGCGAGGTAACATTTAGGATAAGATGAAATTAAAATTAATTTGGTCATTTAAGAAAGACGTGTGAGTAAAGCGTTCTATAAAAGATGTTTCTTTAACTTCTATCATAACCTAAATATAAATAATATAATATGCTCATATGATATTTATAACAAGTATGAAGTATACAAAAAATGCAAACAGTTCGTACTTCATAAAAAATGGAGGTGACACAGAAAAGCAAATAAATTAAAGTAATTATTTTGTAATTAATAAGTAAATTCATCAACTGGTCGCTTCACGGCGAACGCCTAAGATACACTGATATCTGTAATTAGTGTTTCTCTAATTGATGTCTGACCCATATGCATATAAGTTGCAATTTTGCACATTCCAAATCTGAAATAATGTGTCCTCAATTACCTATACCGATGTTTGTCCGCTACTCTGTTTTAATCTATATATACACATTACTGTATAAATGTAAGGAAAAAATTCTCTTATAGTAAAGTAGGTTTGTAGACACAATCTCTATATAAATTTAAACTTACGCATTCTAAATATTTCGAATTCATCACTACAACTACATTTAAAAGAATTCTTGTCTATACTTACTGGTAACGTACTATTTTCGAATACTCGCGTAGTTCACGTAGTCAAATCCACATCACTCGTTGTCTCCTTTGTTCAAACAAAAGTGGGCCACATTTGGAGGAAAACTGAATCAGAGTTGCATGGAATTCGAATTTTTGAATGCAAACCATTGCAATACATACAATTAAGGCTATACGGGTAGAAATATATCTGTATTTAATTACATATACAGTACGAAATCTTCCTTTATTAAATAGGTACGAGTGTGATTGTATGCTTGATATATTATATCCAACAAAAACCAAAAGAGATGAGTTTCGAATTCGATGAATTGCAATTCATCTTCGAAGAATGGGGAAACGAAGAGGAACTGTGACGACGGACAAAAAATGGAAGATATTTTGGCTCGGATTTAAATCTCATGAGGAAGGCAAACAAGCAAAGCAAATTACAATAATACTTATACACCTTGTCCCTGTTGTCGGTCTCTTATATTTTTATGTATCGTATTTATATGTAAGGAAACAGAAATATATATATGGCATGGTACTAAAAAAAAACGAATGGATTTGAATGTATGAGAATGTCAACTTTGATAGTGTTGAGTCATTCATTAACTTCGTCTTCAAAGTTCAAGGATCTGTCTGTATATATTCGAATTCTGTGCACTCTGCAGTTCTGTGCAAATAGAGAGATTGCACCGTACAACCGTATACCGTAAACCAGGCTAAAAAAATAAATTAAAAACGTTAGAAGACATAAATAGGTAGGAATGTGTTAACACAAATATACATATTATATCAAAATAAATAAACACATGTACATAATACGGCATTACAACATTCAAGAGGTAAAAGTTTGTGTTTGTGATATGCAACTTTATAACACAAAACAAAAATAACACTATACTATATAATTAGGATAAGACACAATTTACGCTATGCTTATAAATATAACCCACACCCCACATATATTGGTCACTGAATAGTCACTCCCATATTAGTTTATAAAATATCAGCGGAGCGTAATTACCAAATTAAATCTTCAGTTTAGATTTAAATACAGACATGTGTATTAATTGAACCATGCTGGAACTACAGGGTGGGCCATTTATTTGCTGGGATTCTAGCAGGCTATAAAAGCCAAGTTTATTATTTGAATATAACCAACAATATACCAAATTAAAGACAATTTCTGGGAGATTGGTTTGACATCTCATTCTTCCGAATCGGTTTAGAAAAAGTTGCAAAATGGTCTAACTAACAAAAATCACAGTTTTTAGATTTTTTGGTCAATCCTAAAATTAGTTTTTAACAACTTTCATTTAAAATTAAGGCGTAAAACAATGCAGACTAAAAACATTGGACTTCAAATATCCAAACTGAAAAAAAACTGGCAAACATTTAAAAATTGAAAAAATTTAAAAAATTAAAACTTAAAAAATTTGAAATTTTGAAATTTTGAAAATTTTTAATTTTTGAATTGTTTGCCTGTTTTTTTTTCGGCTGGGATATTTGAAATCCAATGTTTTTAGTCTGCATTGTTTTACGCTTGAATTTTAAATGAAAGTTGTTAAGAAATAATTTTAGTATTGACCAAACAATCTAAAAACTATGATTTTTGTTAGTTAGACCATTTTGCAACTTTTTCTCAACCGATTCGGAAGAAAGAGATGTCAAACAAATCTCCCAGAAATTGTCTTTAATTTGGTGTATTGTTGGTTATATTCGAATAATAAACTTGGCTTTTATAGCCTGCTAGAATCCCAGCAAATAAATGGCCCATCCTGTATATTACTGAAATAATTAATTATTGAAATCTCTACAACTGCGTCCAGAAACGCCATTTTAAATTTAAATTTTAGTGTATTGCTAAAGAACATTGAAAAACACCTCTTCTTCTTATACTACTGATTGTGTAAAAATAAAATAAATACGACACCATCCTCAAAGTACCTACCTACCTGCCTACATTCTAGACAAAGACTTTTGTCAAGTCATTCTTTGCTTTTCTTCCTCTTAATTCAATATTAATGGGTAATCTACACTTTGGTGCTTGACTCAAGATGAGAGTACGAGACTGAGGAGCCTTGGTTGCCTTTGATTACTTTTGAGTATTGAGCCCAGATCGAAAGATTAGCTTGCAGCAGTAAACTTTTAAAATAAAGTATATGGCTAACACGTGTTTTTCTCTTCATCTGATATCTTTTGATTTAGTACGGTTGCGAAATTGATGAACGACTGACTTAAAAAAAACAACAAACTGAATGAAGAAACGAAGAGAAAACTGTAACTTTTCTTACAGTGTCTAGAAATACCGACGCAGCTATAATTAAATGTCATATACAAGATTTTCTCATATAACTTATACATGTTTACAAAATGTTATTCGGAAGTTCCTATTAATAATATAATATTGATGCATTGTAGTGGTTATAGTCAGTAAACAGCAAAATGGTAAAATATAAAAAAATAAATCCAGAACTTAATTTGCGATTACGGCTTACGGTTACTGGAGGCTTAGACATTTTTCAGAAATAAGACATCCAAATAAACATGTTAATTATAAATACTAAAACTGTCCTGATACTGTCATTGCTTAATTGTTAATTGCGAGTAAAAAAAATAAGTATTTTGATCCATAATATATTATGGTGAAAGTTACCTCCTGCTACATATAGTAAATATTAATTTAATTGGGTAATTTTATAAGTTCTGAATGGGGACATTTAAGTCGTACCGGAACCCTGATCTTGTCTTCTATTAAAATAATCTCTGAATGTTGCAAATAACTGTTGAAAAATTATAGCAGCCACATTGTAGACACGTAAAGGAGATGTTCCTGGTTCATTTATATTCCTGTTGAGGAGAAATGTTGGAGCTGTTGGCTTCACAGTGGTAGTCCCGCCGCTTCCGTTTTCATCTTCAGTGATAGCTGTTTTTTGCGAGTTCTTCTTCGTTTTCTTGATCCGGTAGCGCTTGTGGGCATGTGAAGAAGTGGTGCTATAATTTTCTGTAGAAGGGCCCTCGTCCCCGTCCCCATCTTCGGTCCTCTGCCTTTGACTGTGAGTACTGAAAGCGCTAGATTTAAAATTATTTGCCAAGTCATCCTGCCATTTATTTGCCAACTCTTCAAGTTCCTTAGGTATATTATCGGCGTAATTTAGATTTTCACCCTCACCGTTAACGTTGCCACGATTAGTATCAATATTATGATTATACTGACTACTAGTGCTACTACTACTACTACTTGTTAGAACTCCATTTAAATCCCTTTTTTTCCTGCCGACGGTTGCCCCTAATAGTGTGAGAATGAGGGGAGAAGTTGCCATGAAACTAATAATCCCTAAACCAATCCGAGGTACAATTTGAGTTCGAATGAAGTCATAGAAAGACATGCTATTAGTGAATGAAATGGGGAAAGCAGAAATAAGACTCGGAGCTGGGTTTCTGTAGTACACGGTGGTGGTTTGAGGTTTGATGGTTGTGGTGGGAGTTGTCAGTGTCAAAATGGGAGTCTGTGTCCTTTTTAGGTAAGCATTTTTAACGGGGCGTGCTGTCGTTCTGACTTTACTAAATGGTAATCTCTTTGTGGTCATGAATGGCCAGGGGGGTCGGGTAACGGGTTCATCTGGAGTGGATGTTTTCAATTCGGCATCTGTCACTGTTTTGACCACATAAATGTCGTGAGTTTCATCCGAGCCGATCACGGTGGCATGAACTTCATCCAAAGGCGCCTTGACGTATTTTGGTGGTTTTTTCATACCTACAGGTTTTCTTCTAATTGGTGGCTTGACAATATTCATACTTGCACTTGCCAGTTTAATATTATTTCCCATGAGTTTATTATTGTGGGGACGACTCGGGACTCGTGTGTTGGATGAAGAACTAGATCCAGTCTCTGAACGGATCGGCATCATTGTAGTTGTCATCATACTGTCTGACATTGGTCCCTTATCTTTCGTGACAATATCAGCTGTGGTAATCGGCTTACTAGTTGTGGAAGCTGTGGAAAAGACTAATGAGGATGAGATAGTGTAATCACTCGGGATCTTCTGAATGGATCCTCTATGAGGCATACCAGAACCTGCACTGGGACTGACTTGGACAGCACTCCATGTGGTAAGGCCCTTGGGGGTAGTAGTCTGTTGATGCTTCAGATGTTGTTTCTTGTAAGATGACATAGTCTCTTTATTGTTTGTGGCAGGCATATTATTATTGTCAACATCTGAAAGCCCACCTCCACCTTCAATCAACGTCAACGTCGGTTTCCTATTGTTGTCGATATCATTCAAAAGACTTGACTTGGGGTCATTTCCATTACTGTCTTCATCATCATTAATATTAATATCTTCGTCCGAGTCCTGCTCCTCTCCACCTTGGGCTGTTCCATCATGTAAGTAAATATCTTTCTCACTCGAATTTTCAAGGGAGTCGTCAGGCTTGTCAGCATCCAATAAATGAGTTTCCATAGTTTTGAGAGATTGATAGAGAAGTGATCCTTCATCTTTTTCAGACTCCATGGCAGCATTGTTGATCTCCTCTGCAGCTGTTCCACCGTCTTCCGAAGATTTTACCCATTTATTGAGACGACGATGATTACGAGGCATGTTCATGCTGTTGTTTTTGTTATTGTCAGGAAGGTTTGCATCGTTGTTGCTGTTGCTGTTTTTATTGTTGAGACTGTCCTGGTTTTTGTCATCGTCCCGTCCAATCGTCATGTCCATGTCTGTCTTTGTCCTGTAAGGTAAGTCAATGAGAATGGTCCATCAATTTTGCATTGCATTACCTGAATCACAAACTGTTAATAATTGCCTTTTGCCTATATTTTTTGTCTGTCTTTCGCAAACTTTTCCATGATAATCATACATGCGTGTAAATTAATGAATAGATAATGACTTTACAAATTCATACATCATTATTTTATTTCATTCCATATTAGTACTATACTCGTGTACACGAAGACATGTGGGAAGTTTTTTGTGAATTGAAGATAGTAATTAGTTATGAGTAAGTGTATATAATTATATAGGTATGCATGCTGTTTTTGTTATAACATAAATAAGTATGCGCTGCTATCTTTCTATACCTCTATTCTTATTCTTGACTTGGGTTTTGAACGAGCACAAAATTCAATCAATACTTACATTGTGCATACATTAAATACATTTGTAGACCGCTAAATCAGTACACATTTGTACCCGATAGGTTGTAATGTAGTTTTTTAAATTAATATCGCATCAAGAAGGCGGTTAACAATTTTTTTATTCACAAAAGCTGCAATACCATTAAACCAGTAAAATCTTATTGTTACTTATTTTGTATCCCTTTCAAATTCAAACTCCCGAAACTCACTACAATGTTCCTATAGGGGAACTTGTTCTAAATTTTAATCTACATTCCACATCTATTTCAATTTGCTATTTCAATTGAATTTTAAATCCGTGTAACCCCAATTCATAATCGAGAGAAGAAAAATCCCATTTACCATTTTAAATTAAAACCGTTACCATAATGTAATATAATAAATATATGAGTATTCTTTTTCAGCGAGAACTTGCGTATCTGTCACCGTCTTAAAAAAACTAGTAATAATATTATTACTATTGTACAGAAAATGCTTTATCACAGAGATCATGTTTTCGTAACATATATCATTAATTTCTGTTCTAAATACAACCATGACCCAAATCCAAGTATAGGTTTCAATTATTATGTTGTGCATAATTTGGTAGGCTTAGTTGAAGTTTGCAACAGTTTTACATTATTTGACTTTGTAATGTATAGTAGTGCTTTAGTGCAGACTAAGAAACAATAATATGCCTTCGATATGTGTGCAAAATTGTTTTGAGAATATATAAAAAATAAAAGTTTTTTTTGTGCTTCTATAATAATACCCATAGGTACACCTATAGTCTAAGGCATTAAGCTGATGGGTTGTAGGGACATCTTAATATTATTTGTAAAGAATTCTCATTCATGTTGTGCTCTTTAAGTTTGGCTTATTGAAGCACTCGAATGGGGTATTTTTCTGTTGCCAAATAGAATAGGAAGCCAAATGGGAAACAATGCTGCAGATGTGTAGGATGCTTCTGCCTCAACAATGGAGTTGAGTTGCTTTTTTCTTCGTAGTACTTCATTTGCTATTATTTGAGCTGGTGTTGGTCTTGGTGCACTTATTTTGTTCTTAATTGGATAATAATTCAGAGTAGGGATGCTGATAGGTTTTTGTTGCGTGTATTCAGTTGTTGTTGTTGCTGTCAGCGTTGACGTCATTGTCGTTTTTGTCTCTTTTTGTACAGGAATATTATTTATATAGCTTGTAGTAACGGTGCCGGTAGTAAAACTCTCTGTACTAGTGGTAGATGGTTTCGTTCGGATAGGTTTCTGCTTCTGCCCGATGATAATACTCACAGATTGACCCGATGGCTTAAAAGTATCATATTTTGTGGGGGGCAGGACTATTGTGTATGCTAAGGCGTCTGCGTCTGTTAAAGTAGACACGTTGGGTCTCTTCAAATTGTCTGACTTATTTGAGGGGTGGAAAAAATTCTGATTCAAGTATGCATACGGATTTTTTGGGAGCGTTATAATATTTGATTTGGTTTTATTTCTGGCATGAATATCAGCCCCACTACCCTCGTCCACGATGTCTGTGCCCAGGCCGTCCACGGCTGACGATGGTACGGGAAATAATGGGACTTGATTTGGATACTGAACTGCAGTTTCTGATTCTAATTCTAAATCTGGAAACAATGAGCCAGTGCCTGTTGTAGTTGTGGAAATGTTCCACTCATTGGAGAGTACATTTTTGAGAAAATTCTTTAACAATGGGACATCTTGAGCTGATGAATGTCCATTTACCCATCGTCGTGGGTCTTTGTTGTCACTGTAGCTTTCATCGTTGGAGCCATTATTTTTCGTATGTGAGGTATGACTAATCTTTGGAAAAGTATCTGTGTTACTATTATTACTATAGCTATTGCTCGGGTAGTGTTGCTGTTGGTCCTTCTGCTCATCATCAATTGCTCCTGCACGGGAAAAACTAGTGGTTGCCTCAACATCATCTGTATTAATAATTGTTCCATTGTTGAAGAAAGCAGGAGTAATTTTATTTGTACTGCTGTCGTTGCCATTATTATTCATAGATTTATTCTTGTTCTCATCTTCCACAGCTCCGAATACATGGGATTGTATTTCTGGCATCCCAGAAGTTGAAGTTGACGCTGATGTGGGCATAGAGGGTGAAATCGAAGGAGGCTGTGTGGACGTTGAAGTGATCACGGATGTAGGTGAGGATTCGGTAATCACTTCAACTTTGATCCACTTTGGCAATGACTCACGTCTGTCATTTTTATTATCTTCAGATTGTGTCTCGTCAGCAGCACCTAGTACTGCAAGTGTCCGTACAATGTCTGTTGCATTGTTATTGTTGACTTGAGTTATATTAAAATCATGTGAATTTATTTTTAGTTTTGTCCTGCTATCACGATTACGTTCATCAGTTTGACTTGAAGTTGTACTTGCAGGAGCTGGCGTGGTTGGGGACAAAGGAGCTGAGCTCGAATATAAGTTTGTACTAGTTTCCTTTTCCTCCGTATGGTCGTATTTAGGTTTTCCCACCATTAGTGTACTTGGTTGGATATGATGAGCCTGGTCAGGTGCTGTTGTTGTCGCCGTCGTCATTGCTTGGTGGTCCAATTCTAATTTTTGTGCAAGTGCTAATATTGTCGACTGCTTTTCATTATCTGTTTCTGTACTGAGATTCACATGAGCAGCCGTCTCGTTTTTTCTAATAACGCTGTCATTAGTGTCATTACTATTTAAATGTAGATTTCCATCCAATGCATGATGTGGCTGTAATTCTCGTTGTCGTGGATGTGTCATGGTCATGGTCGTCTTCATGCTTCGACGCTTCCGGCCAGTAGCAGTCGCCACGAGAGGAACCCAGTAAGACCAAGTGGCTGCAGCTCCCGCCGCTAATGTAGGCAATGCACTGTAGCCTAGAGCTGTGATTAATTTTCTCACGCGGCTCCGAAGATCGTTTCCACCATTGCCATTGTTATTTGTAATTACTGCTACTGGAGTTGCTACAGGGGGAGGATTACCACCCACTGGGCTTTGATTATTATCGGCAGATGAGGTAGTAGACGACGCGCCAATATTCTCAAGGTATGGATCTTGCTGATTTTGATTATTTCTCATTGGGATGAACGGGATTTTTTTCTCTGGTTTTTGAGTCGTCGACGTAGATGTGGATGTGGATGTTAGTGTAACAAAGTCGGATGCGGATATTACCGGTGATTCTGAATCCAATTCTGAGGCTGGTGATGTTTGGTGCGACACTAATTGTCGTTCTGTCGTCATTGCTAGTGTCATAATATAGGCCAGTTCAGCGGCGGGGTCTTTGTCGGCATTGGCATCTATATCGGTATATGTTGGTAATAGTATTGGTTCTTCTACCTCTGGTTCTAATTGTAAATCAGGGTCAGACTCATCAGGGTGAATGATAGTAATGGAAGAATTGTTTCCAGCTGGGATACTTTCATCAGGGAAATCAGGATCATCATAATCTGGCAAATCAAAATCTTGCTCATTGGGATTCCGACTAATTAGTGGCAATGGCTTCGGGGGTGGTTCATTGTTGAAGATCCAGCTGAGATGTGAGAGTTCGGGTGGAAGTGGGATCTCTGTTGTTTTACTAGATGGCATTTTTCCATCATTAATGTTTAATTTTGAACCAGAGCTGGGCATTGGCACTTCTAAAGGATTAAGTGGTAGTTGGGAGTATGATTGTGATGCATGCGAATTTGACATACCCAAGCGACTGATAAGAGCAATTAAATCCTCTGGATCTCGACTTCCACTTATATGGCCGTAACCATTACCATTGCCATTGCTGTTGACATTGACATTGTGTCCTTCCGAGATGGCATCGATATGACTATGTAGATCATGAAGAGGGTGTCCCGCGAGGAGGAAATGAGACTGTAAATCGTGTCCTTGTGGTAAATGCGGGAAAGTTATTATTTTGTCTTTTTTGGTGTCATCTAGGTTATCAACAGAAGAGAAGTCAGCGTCAGCGGCAACTAAACCTTGTTTGTGGACCATAACTGTGCTGTCGTTCGTGCCTATACTGTCCATTTTCAATTTGGTGTTTTCATGTAAAGGTGTTGCTCCAAATCCCGTTGTTTTAGTAAAAGTGGCAAAGTCCCCAGGGAGTAAGTCTAGAATATTAATTCTATCTGTGTTTTCAGGGTTTTGATTTTCCGTTGTTGCTGCTTGACTTTCGTCTGTGGCTTTTATTATTAGGGCTTCATGGAAATTTAGATTTGTTCCGCTTGGACTACTCGGATGCGTATCATTTTTATTATTCTGATCGTTATTGTTTACAACACTCGTGTAGGCGTTGGGGTACTGTGTATCTGTTTCTCCTTCCCCTGCTTCACCCATTTTACTAATAGACATTGTTGGGGATTGTTGAACTTTTTGAATAAGATACGGGTTAATGTTAGCAAACGGAGATTTCAGATGTACTGGCAATTTTGATTGTAATGGTGGCATTAGCATTCCTTCTGTGGTCTTTTGTGGTTGAGAAATTAATTGTTGTTTCTGTTTTACCTGCTCCCATTTTTGCAGGTCTTTAGTATTGCTATTGTGATTATTTTCTTTATTAATTTGCTCCGTCATTTTTGCATCTTCTTTGAAATTAAGAACGAAAATATTAATAACATTGGTTTTTGTGGTTGCATTAATGCTTGTAGGGGCCGAGCCATTGGCCACGAGATGATGAAGTGCCTGATGAAATTGTAAGTTGGGGTGATGAAGATTGAGAAAACCAGAAGCTGTGAGGGGAAAGCCGTCTGGTGTTGTAGCAGCCGTTGAGGCTCCTCCATCTTTAACTTGTGTTTCATTGAGTGAAAAATAATTTTGATTTTGATTTTGATAGATGTTATGATTGTAGGAGAGTGGCAATGGCTTTGTTCCTGGCTCTTCTATATCAAAACCGGACGGACTTTTATGCGGAGAAATGTACGGTAGTGATGACGTCGGATATAGGGCAGCAGCAATTTTCTGGGCTGCTAAATTCATGGTTGGATCTGATAAGGCAGTTCCTAGTAATTGTTTTACTTGAGGGCTTTTCAGAAAGGTAATCTTTTGCCTGTCTCTGGGTGACGATGACGACTGATTCTGTTTCAAGTTTGGTGTTATGACAATATTGACGACGCTCGCTCCATTTTCAGAATCATAATTTTCCCGGCCATTTCCAGATTCAGCAGATTCTAGATTACTGGATGACTCATGAGCTTTAGCTGCAATGAGGAGACCCATAAGCTTTTTTAAGTTTGCTGCTGTTTGTTGAGGATCAGCAGGCTTCATTCTAGAAGCGTCTTCGAATTCTGTGTCAGTACTGTTTGTGTGTTGATTTAGAGTTGAATTATTTGGATTGGGATTTATTGTGTGTGTGCCATTTTCCTCTTCGGGGTTTTCACTCGTCAGTTTGCCTAGTGTTGAAATCAAGTCGTGCAGCACAAGTCGTGGCAGCTCCCCGTTATCTACTTCCTCATCTTGTGTACTCTGAGTCTCGTCGAGCTCACGAGGAGTACTTGTGTTGTGATTATTATTATTAGTGTTGGTGGAGATGATGGTGCTTAAGCTTTCATTGTTATCATGAGTAAGTTGTACTTTAGCTTGGGCTTTAGCCGGTACAGCCGCTGCAGCTTCTGATCGTGAATTCCAAGATGCGGTGGCGACTGTACTATTCTTATCTTTAGTGTGAGCATCATTCTGGTCCACTTGACCCTCTTCGTCCATTTTTAAACTTCTAGATGACTCAGACCATGTACTAAATGGGATCAAGTGGACATCTTTAAGCAGCGGTAGCAATGTTGACGTAGATGTTGTTGTGGTTGAGTTAGTATTAGCGGCACTAACATGGGAGTTTGATTTATTATTGACATTTGCACTTGACCAAGGGGATGATGACATAACATTATTTTGATTTGCAGTGCCGCTGCCTTTTGAATTGGTGATGGAAAGCGTCTCATTGTCAGAGCCTGTGCCAACAACTGTGGTTCTTTGAGCCTCATTGAGTCCATGGGATTTATAATGAGTATTTATATTGCCGTTCTCATTGCCGGAGGAGTGGATCGGTTCATCGGTTGTGAAGAGGGACAAAAACTCGAGCAGTTCCTGTGACGTGGGTGACGAATTACTGGGATTTAATTTCCAAGAAGCATTCATACGATGAATACTATTTGAGTGAAGATGGTAGGCAGACACACCGGCTTCCGAGTATGAGTCTTCGTAGGGTTGATTTTGGTCATGATCATGGTCGTGGTGGTGATTGTAATTATTATTGTAGGTATTTTGATTATTAGGAGCATTGTCGTGATGTTT
Organism: Dicyrtomina minuta; assembly: GCA_949802685.1. NCBI lineage: Eukaryota > Metazoa > Arthropoda > Collembola > Symphypleona > Dicyrtomidae > Dicyrtomina > Dicyrtomina minuta. The sequence goes on along the minus strand of OX461811.1, from coordinate 25,751,981 downwards.
TTGCTCGTAGTTCCCTACCACGTCTACATCTGAGAGGACGACTGAAAATGAACGGAGTTCTGTGGGGGCTTCTCTAATGCGTGTATTTGTATTCATACTGCCGTGCATGGTGTTAGTAAATGAGCTGGGCCGATTAGTTTGAAATGGTGGCTTTGAGCGTAAATTAGAATGTTGTAATGCTAAAGATAAACTACCATCACGACGGATTTTGTACCTGCTATGTTCATTCCCTCCAGATTCAGCAGACGTTGGGAGACGGGCTGCGGCTGACCAGAGATTCTCATCCGTTCGCGAGGCGAGGAGTCTCCGGGATATTGTTGGGTAGGAAGACTCGGATGAAATAATTGGCTGGGGCTGAGACTGCAGCTGAATTGTAGCTTCATTCTCTATTATTCCAACATTAATTTTAGACAGAATTGTTAGTTTTCTTAGGAATCGATTGAATATAATATATTAAACTATATTTTGCATAATATATTGTCGCTACAAAGTCAAAAAGATATGTAATCTGTTCTTCCAGACCTATTTGATTTCATATCGACGATTACATTTTTAAATAATTTCTAAAACGGCGTGCAATTCAGTTTACTGTGCTTTCTACATGAACCACCTAAAAATATTAAAATTAGCCATTAATTGGAAAATTACAAAATGAAGTAGGCAATGAGACCAGTTTGCAAAAAATAGAAGGAGATTTATGCATTGTACTAAACATGTAAAATCTTCTGCCAACACGTTTTTAAAATTTTAAAAATTAGAGAGAGAAAGACACACCCGTTTTACCCGTTTTTTTACACCCGTTGAAAACTAAAAGAATTACTGTCTAAGCTTTTCTAACAGGACAAGTTATGTACAAGCCTCAAGACGAAAATGCGCAAAATAAGCTATTTGCAAATTTTATAGAATTGTAAAGCTACAATAGGTATAGACTAAAAAATTTTTTAAATAATAAATATGTGTGATGAGTATACTTTTATACCTTATACGTTTTCGAAACTTACAAAAAGAGCTTTCTGCTTCGTTGTAGTTACACGTTGTCAAAACAAGTAAAACCACTTGTTTTACACATTTAAAAACCATTGCAATGTCACCTGTTCATTTTTGTTATGACACGTTTTCTAAACACTCAATAATGATATTATGAGGTAGTAAATATTTAAATGTTCTGAAACTTAACGAAAAAAATTCTATTAATTAAATTTTTACACTTACGGTTAGTCGCCGGCTTTCCCTCACAGGTCTTGAGAATTCCTAGGATGGCACATGTGTACAGTGTGGATAAGAACAACAACTTTAGTTTTAGAAGCACCATTGTAAATGAACATTAAAAGTTATTCAGTCTCTAGTGTAACTTAGAGAATCCCCAGTCACTGTATATTCATGCGATATCTGTTTATTAACTTGTGTTTACTTTTTTGGTCTTCTAATATTTCTGTTCACAAGGACCGGACCAGGTTCAATAATGTACGTGTTCCTCAGATTAAAGCTAAAGCACAATTAGATTAAAAATGTACTGAAAATTTGCTGCAGTAATATTATTCGTAGTCCGTCACTGTACTGTACATCACACACGGCACCAACCACTATGACTTTGACTTGGTCTGTCTTTACCGTATACTTTGGTGTAACGGTAGGACTTCCTGCTCATGACTCAAGATCAGACGATCAACTAAAGGCTAGTATCATCATCACCCACCAACTTATATAACATCGGAGGAATGAACAAAAGACCAGCAACCATCAGACTTTTATGTATCCTCATATACTTTCCGCAGACGTCGATGTCGAATTATTCACCATGAAAATTCAGGTACCTCAATTTAATACTTACTATACGCTTACCTTGGCCTAGGTATATGTAAGTGTAGAGATGCACAGGCAATATATGTAGTACTACTAGGTGGGGGAAATGAGAATTCGAATTCATTTTGTCAACAGTAACGGCTTCAGAAATAGCAAAAGCAACATTCAAAATACCTATATACGGCTTAAAACATTTTTTTTCTGGGCCATGCAATTGAAATTGAAGGAGAAGCGAAGACTAAAGACGAAGATGAAGAAGATTCTTCGGATGTTCACAGTTAATCAAAAGGGACTTGAAAAGTCGAAATGGCTATTTACTCTCTCAGTCAGTTTCTTCTATGCATGGCAAGAAGTATAATCATAATTTAATGGGACTTTTTTTAACCACATGTATAACATCATCATATTAAATCGAATCCACATTAGTTAGACCATATAGGAAAAATCTCTGCTTGAAAAACACAAAAAATGCTACAACCTATATTTACTCTGCTACTCTTATATAGTGTGGTTGTAATGCACAGTGATGCTCAGTGTATTAGTGTATGTATGTCTATTTTCTTTTATTTAACGGATACATTAGACTTCGTTGAGGGAGATTGATACCTAGTTACATGTCCTGGTCTGGTCCCACAGTCGGAGTCCTAAATACTCGCACACAAACACCTCATGTCGTCGATGTTGCCGTTCGAATTAAGTTTCAATTTACCATTTACGAACGTTTAATTTTACTTCGTGTGGTTCTTAACCTACTCATCATGATGATGGTCGTAGTCGTAGTGGTGGTGGTCTGTTCTATATATAGAAAAACTTTAGTTGCTAGAATTATTGTTGGAGTTCCTACAAAAAAACTTACGTTATGTACATACCCATATTATACCAGTAAAAAAAACATAGCTGTGAACTCCTATAAAACTGCAGATGTCCGTATTTGTCACTTTATTTCATTTCATTTATCTCCATAATTTTGAACACAGTATGGTCAGTGTTATTATAATTTTGAAATTGTATTGGAGGCAAGAGTGGACGCCTACGACCACCACAACGCAACCACGGTATCATATACAAGTATCAGCAGAACCATGAGCCAGATAGCAAAAATAAAAGAACGCCAACAAAAAAAATGGAAGACGAAGACGGAAGCGTAGACAAGTTGTGAAATGTGGATGAGATTTACATAGATATTCCATACTATTTTGTAGTGCGGAATCTGTTATCTAGACTGGACGTGTATGAATCGCATGTATACTTTTTGCAACCAGCCAAGTATAATGTATAATTTATGTGTTTCTATCTATTATAGACATGGGTGCTATGTACATTATCAGTTTACCTTTTTTATCAGCAACAATCATTTCTGGCACTGTTTGTCCGCGCTTTGCTGATTTTCATTTTGCTTTTTCCCTTTTAAATAACTACCGATGAAAACTTGATGTTTATATCCTTTTAATTCTCATTCTCGAGCTCTGTACCGTGTAAGATCCCATGGCATGGTCATGTGATTATTTATTACGATGTTGCTGTTGGTCTGGTTTGGTTTTGGCATGTTGTATTCTTCCTCGCCGTTTTCTTAATCGGATATGTCTGTATTTCGTTCTTACAGTTGTTGCCGTGGATAATTGAAGGCCAGAGGATTTTGGACTTGGATTTAATTTTATGTATCATCTCCCAATTTACAATTTACTCAAGTACTTGTGATTACCATTACTATTACCTTTACAATTATTTCCCTTGCAATTACTATTGAGATTTACGACTGCAGTTGAGCATGCATGTCCGACGCAATGCTAGGCAATCATAAAAGGAGGAAAAATACAAATAAGTACATATATATAAGTTCATGCTTCTATCTGGTTTATTTTTGTTGGGATTGAAGTTTATCAGTATGTAATTACAACTTGTTCATGTTATGCCTTTCTTTTTATGAGGATGTTAAAATAAATATAAATGCAAGCTTTGCATTTCACTGACTCTAACGGTGATTTTGAAATTTTCGCATCGCTTCGTTCCAATCCTTATTTAATGTGTGCTCCAAAATTAATTATATTGTAAGTTATATTATTTAAACTGTTCGAAAATGAATAATTAATTAATTAATTTTGAGAAGGGGAGTGTCTACTAATGTACCAAAAGTACCAAAATAGAAAAACGAAATCCCTTCCAGGCTTAATTGTTGGTGTGTCACCCGCCACTCAAACTCAGAGTCAGTCTGGCTGATGCAGGCATGCACTCCAGTCAGTCACAATGTGTTGCTGTTTATGTTATGTTGTCAGCTATCACCTGTCAATAAGTACCTAATATGTTAGTCCTTATCTGATTCTAACGTAGGTACTCGATATTGTTACCTTGTTTGTGACCGAAATTCGTGGCCGTATTTACTTCATCTCAAACGCCAATCTGAATCCGTTGGTTTTGTCTTGAGGGGAGAAGAGTGGAGACACCAGATTTTAAGCATGATTTAATTAAAATTGCAAATATTGCAAAGTCGAGTTTTTGCATTTGATTGTTCTCTTAAATACAAAATTATTGAATTTTATTTACAAGCATTTACCTTGGTTGTAGGACATTTGCTACCCGGACATTTGCTACCCGGACATTTGCTACCCGGACATTTGCTACCCGGACATTTGCTACCCGGACATTTGCTACCCGGACATTTGCTACCCGGACATTTGCTACCCAACCCCCAACCTAGGACATTTGCTACCCAAAACCTAGGACATTTGCTACCCATGGCTAATGTAGAAATAAATTGCATTGACAATATTTATGAGTGCACAACATGGCATCGTTGAAATATTTTATTAATTCTATTATTGTTAATGATAAAAGATGGTGTAATTGTAAATAAATAGTCGTTCAAAAATAATATTTTAAAATAATATGAATAATATCTTTACAATTAATGGTTCTAAAGTTCTAATTAATATATCCTGCAGTTAAAAACTGATTGCTGTATAAATGTTAGAACCAGACAATAACAAGCCATTGCAGAATTGCAGACACGCTACAATAATAATTACTAGAAGACGAAAAACGGTAAAAAATATAATTATAACATAATCTTAGACCTAATAAAATAAATAAACCTCCATATGAGTCTAAACGTAGGTACGTAACCTAAGAAGTGAATATAATAAAAATTCAATGACCATTGAGTCATTTCTTCGTAATGTAGGTAGTGCAATTCGATTCGATACCTAGCCCTTTAATTTGATATTTTTGTAAATTTACAACATATGTAGGTGTAAGAATTGTTTTTCTGACATATTTTTGGTAAAATGATAGTTTTTAGTTTTAAAATTATATTCACTTCTTAGGTTACGTACCTACGTTTAGACTCATATGGAGGTTTATTTATTTTATTAGGTCTAAGATTATGTTATAATTATATTTTTTACCGTTTTTCGTCTTCTAGTAATTATTATTGTAGCGTGTCTGCCATTCTGCAATGGCTTGTTATTGTCTGGTTCTAACATTTATACAGCAATCAGTTTTTAACTGCAGGATATATTAATTAGAACTTTAGAACCATTAATTGTAAAGATATTATAATACGGGGGTTTGGTCTTACCCGGGTATTTATAGAAGTTCGCCCTGTATCACTTTAAATTAGTTCTACCTCCCTCCTCTTACCTAACTACTTGAATGCATGAAAATATCCGTATTTATGAACTAGATCTATCTTTAATTTATGACATTACAACTCAAAATATCCACCGTCTAATTTTATATATTATTAATAATGATGACAATACTAATGCGTGCACTCACTAATATTATCTAGCTATATGTTCTTTTAGGGGTATCAAATATCCATCTCCGGGATAATAAAATAAATACTTGACATATGAAATAATAAAAAATGACGATGAACCTTATTTTTGCTGCTTTGACCTATGACACTTTAATTTTCATACAACATGGATTAAATACAAACAAGCAATTCCCGTTCCCTACTTATCCCAAACTATTTGATTACATAAATCACCTACATCAACAATCAACTACAAATTATCCATACAAACATTTTAAGCGGGACTTCAATCTAAGTAATTACCTATGCTTTAATCTTCCTATTCAGTATCTCAGACTATGTGCCCAACTTCGCACTAATAGCACGTATCTAAAATTTAATCATCTTAGCGTTAAGTTTAATGAACTAGTGGGCTGCAGTCACTGTGGACCCTCATATAATGACACAATGTTTCATTTTGTAATTGAATGTTGTAGATACGATATGTTTAGAGCTAAGTACCTCAGCAAGTTTAGAATACATTTACTTAATGAATTTGAATTTAACTCATTCTTGCACATAATGTCACTCGAAAAAATCTTCTGTATCGTTGACTTTGTAAAACAGTGTTTAATGTATAACTACAATCAATCTGTTAGTCTCAGCCTCAGTTTCAAGTGAGCGCTACCTACATCATTAAAAAAATGTATTTAGTTACAAACAATTCCAACCTTAATTCTAAAATTATACCTGTTCTGATTATTATTCTTTGTATTACTTTAAATTTACAATGTACGCCAATCAAGTAAACTGGTGTTATCTCATGAATGTTATGGGTCATCCCCGAAGAACATTGAATAAATTCGTATTCGTATTATTATAATCAACTACAAATTATCTTATACTATTTGATATTTGGTTACCTCTTTACAAAGCACAATAATACGAAACAGGAACCGGAATAAACCCAACACAGCTAATCTCCTTCGACGCTCCAAGGAAATGTATGACTGATGATTACACTTTCAGCTTTGCGACCTGGTCTTGACTTTTAACTGGATTGAGTTTATCTTTATTTTTAATTGACTCTGACTTTTAGTCGAAATGAGAAAATAAAAAGGAAAATAACTGACAAGTATTCTAGCGGAATACTACTTGAGCCGTCTTCTGCTTACTACTCCTTGCTCCACGGCTTTTTGGATCAGACTGACTGTCGGTTGAGAAAATCAACTATGTTAAAGCTTCTGCTCACAAAACGTCTCCTTCAATTCCTTTCTTTCCTGTCTTTTCCCACCTTACATTCCTAATTCTCCAGAAAAGACCAAGCTCACCATCCTACGCGCATTACGGTCTACGCATTTCAGGATTTATCTCGGTTCCCATTCGTGCTCTCCGTTCATCACATGTGCGGTGGGAGTGTTTCGATGTGACTGACTATATTTCTGTGTTAAAATTCCCTTGCTAATTGATCGCTGCCCTCAGCGATTACCGGGATCAAAAGGATCCCGCAAGGAAACAACATCGAAACACTACCAGCGTAGAATTGAATCACATTCTTAATTAATTATAATATAAGTACAGATAAGTATCATGTATGTGTTAACATCGAGGTCAATTAGATATATCAGGTAAGGCTTTACAATGTTATTTGTACCATGTTTCACAAATCATAATTATTATTTTGTTAAACAGCAAAATGTAACGATTATCTTAAATAATTATAATCGTATAAATCATATATTGAAACTAATAAATTTAATTAATTGAAATTAGCATATAATTACTATAATCCCCCTCTCATACTCATAAGATTTTATACGCAAAAATCCCGTTTCTATTAATATTTATCTATCTCTCTCCACATTCTTCCTAAAGCTCCCCAAAATCTTCTCAAAACATACTATGCTTTCAGGGAAAATGATCATGGTATCCCTATATCGAGATTACCCTGGTGACCAGCCTCCCCTCTGGCTTTGTGATTCATATCGAATCGCGTCAAAATGGAATGCTCGTATTTCCTTGCAACTATAACACTCCCATGTTAACCACCTAAATTAATTATGGTACTTTAACAAAAACAATTAATAATAAAAATAAAATAAAATACATCCTCTCTCCTTAAATACGTGTCAGTTTCATATACATATCTATTTCTTCCTTCACGGATACTTATACATATAAATAATCAAATAAAATGCATTTCCTCGTTTGAACTACATCCCACCTTAATTATATAATGTATACATTATCTTAGGACAAAACTCATTTGGCATCAAAATATTCATTGGCATACATTGATTCATAATAATAATAATATAATGGGAGGAAATTTACATAATTTGGGACTTTATAATTAACTCATGATTGAGGATCTTCATTTTCGGAAGACGTAAATTTGGCTTCACTCTCATCTGATGGAAGAGCATTCGAAAAATCACGTGCTGGAGGAGATTTGTACTTCTTTTTGTCCATTTCCTTCTCCGCAGAGTTCCAAGTACGTTTTGGGCGGCAGAGGAATTCGTAATTTCTCCGAACAGCTTTTATCTTTCTTGCTTTTCTACTGGCCTCAGATGTCAACGGTAATTCCTCGTTTGAAGCTTCGTCGTTCCCCTCAGAATTAGACAGAAGTTTTGACCCCCGCTTACGCTTAACTCGTTGATTACCGAATTTCCCAGAATTATCCCCATCAGACTCCTCTTCGTCGTCTCCATCCCCCTCAGTAGAGTACGACAGAGAACTCGACGCATGTACCATCTTATCCAAAATCTCCCTAGGCTCAGAACGCTCCTTCCATAAGCTTTTTGGTTTTAGTGGTCCCTGGGGTCTCCTTGGAGTATCAGATCCACTCGTAGAACCAGATTCCATACAATCATCACCTGATAGCTCCTCAGAACTGGATTGACGGCCCGCATCAGACTCATCATCCGAGTATGATTCCATTGACCGGGCTTCAGAAATCTCCTCGAAGACTTCAAAAGAGCTGGGGCTCGATGGCATCTTTGTATGCGCTCGTAAATCATCTTTTTCCATACCATCAGGACCTGGTGACTGATCAATAGCTCTCCGCCTCTTATGGACCACCGGAGATTCTCCCATCTCTCCATATACTCGTTTATTAATACGGCTTATTTCAGGAGATGATGGTATTGACTTTTCATTAACCTCTGGAGGATCCATTAAAGAAATCGACGCAGGATCTATCTCCTCATCTGATGGTACGTTGACTATGAGTGAAGCATCCCCTTGATCTGGTGACTCGCTCTGGGTTCTCGCACTCTCTGCTGACTGATCCTCCAACGCATCTACGTATACTGACGTATTTTCGGAGCTGCTTTCGAGATGAGTCCTGCACGTAATAAATTTCTCCATAGCAGAATCAGAAATCGTGAGCACCTCGTCATTTCTTGACGGATCATTCACTTTAAGGGATGGTTCGTCAGAGTCAGATTCCCAATTAGTATCTTTCCAGAAATTTGGGTCCAGCATTGATAGAGATGGTGGGCCTTGTTGCTCGTCGTCCGAAATATATTCCTCCGCAATGTGAATAGTAACTGATGCAGATGGCGGAGCCGCTATCCCTTCATCTCCGGAGAAATCTGTCTCATCGTTATCGACCTCGAATTCCAGCTGTATATTCTGCATAATAGGCTCCATTATGTCGTAGAGAGTACTATTATGTACTGTCGAGCTAGAAGGTTTTGGTGTCTGGAATAAAGTGAAGGACACTCAAAATTAGTAACTCCCTATCAGTCGCTATCGACCCAATGACCGGGGTCATTACATGAACCATTTTATAATATTATTTATACCCTCGTTAAATATTGTAATTATTGGATGCTTGCCCTATTCATTTATTTATATGTATCTTATTATTCTCGTGCTCAAAATTATTTGACGCATGCAAACACTGACATGTTTATGTTCCGAAAAGATGTATATTATTTCTCAAAAATGTATAATTTATCTCCATACTAAATCCAAACTCATCATGTATCTTACTATATTATTTTTATATTGATTTTTCTGGAACACTATTATTGTTATAATTTTAAAGCTGACCATACAATCCAATTATTTAAGTTATAAAATTTTGTGTTTCGTAATGAATATTTTATAATAGCCAGCTATTTTTAAATGGTCAAGTATAAGTAATAAAAGAAATAAGTAATTGCGTACCAATTACACTCGACAAATAACACTATCATCAAAACTTACTCTAGTGACGTTTGACATTACAAAAGCGGATCAAATGATCGCCCCCGCAGGACCAGCAGCGTTTCGGAGTCTTTTTCAACGGGTTGAACTGTTCCTTTATCCCATTAAAAGGGCAGTCCCGTCGAATATGCCGCAAATTTACCTTTTTACCTCTACGAACGCACTCAGGGCATTCCCGAATACGAATGTTCTCCGCCTGCATTTGAACAGTGGCTGCCACCATTTCACCCCCTTCTGTAATCCCATCGTATGTTTCCCAATATAATGGAGAAGCCTCAATCAATTTTTCCATAGCAGCGGCTTTCATTGCAGCATCTTGAAATGCCAGTCTAGCAGTGCTCATGACCATTAGCCATTCTTCTTTCCGCTTCTGCCTCTTGACACCTACATCCGTCGTAATTTTGGGCAGTGCTTCTTCAGTCTCGGGTTTGATGGCGGCCGCCACTTCCGATTTTTCTGGTTCGTAAATCGCGAGTTGTTGTTGCTGGGGCTGTTCCCACCGGATCTCTGCTGCAATTTCATGAGACATCTCCTCGTCTGGTTCGGTTGATGCTAGTTCATGGTCGTTTGCTTTCAGTGTTGTGTCGGATTCGTCCTCCTCATCCGTGTCGAGAATGGCGTTAATGTCTCCCATGAATTCATCTCCTTCAATCTCATCCCCATGGATATCCTCAAAATAAATGCCTTCTTCGGGATGAGACATCTATCACTAGAGTAATTTTAAATTTTACCCCCACCAATAAATTATATATTCCCCCCACACTCTTAATTAATTATAAGTTTCTTATTTTTTTATTATTTTATTTTAATTTTTAACCTAACTTAACAATCACACTATTATTCCGAAGCAATACTTTCGCTGGAGGCTTGCTCCTGCTCGTCAATTTGGGAAGGGATCTCCATTCTTTCTAGGGTTTCCATGAAACCTACAAAGGCCTTTAGTATCGGTACCGAAGTTTTAACTGACTTCAACTTTGCTTTTTCTACTGCTTTAACTGTTTTCGGGGCTTTCGGTTTCTTTATTGGAGACGGGCTATATCTATCGGGTTTCTTGATAGTTCTCGTAGTTTTTCTAAGGGGGTCTTTCGGCGGGTCCTTTGCCTTGGGGCGTCTGGACCTTGCTTTTCAGGATGATGCGATAGTTTCGCTTGCGGATGTTGAATATCCGCTGGCTGAACTCACGCTGGGGGTCTGCTCAACAATCTGATAAGTTTTACCGAAAATGGATTGAGCAATTTTTACTTTGAGGGGTGGGATGTTGTCGGGATTTCTGACAACACTAGATGCGATCTCTACATTTTTACTGACAGGTATGAACTCAGGTTCTGCCTTAATCTCCACCTTGGGTTGGGGTTTGTGTATTGATTTCGTACTCTGAGATGCGAATTTACAATATTCATCACCCCAAACTGCATTCCATATTCGACCTAAGATATGTTTCTTGCCCATTGAAGTTGTTTCACAGTCATAAAACTTTGGGATTTTACTCCCTGGGCCCTTTTCTACCTTCGGGACTAAAGACTCTATACTCCTCCGCCTGACTATTGTTTGTGCTTCAGACGCCTCGGATTTAATGTCTGTTTTGATTGAAGGTGAATTTTCCCCTTTTTCCTTGATCGCCTGTATAGCCTGCAGTTCCTCCTGAAGCTGTTTTTCCCGAAGCTGTTTCTCCCGGAATGCTTCTATACGCCATCTGTCCTCCGGAAAAACGCGATGAATAATATCTGAACTATGATTACCCGAATGTGCAGCTAGCCACTTAGGAACGAATGATTCGTCTATCTCAACCGGGAGTTGAGGTATGATGGATGGACATATTCTATCCATGACTTCACTATAATTCGAGAGACTAATCGTAGTTGCCTCATGTTCGTCAAATAGACTTGGTGCTAATAATGGAGCGGGCGTTGGTAAAGAATCCAAAGGTCTTTTGCCCAGTTCCATTTCTTGTTTATCCGGAATTAAATATTCCTCGCTATACACACCTCTGGGGACAACATTAGTCATAGCCGCTGATGCCTCATCATATTCCTCAACGTCTGGATCCGCCCATACTTCCGAGTGAAAAATAATGTCATCCGGAGTACCAATTATATCGTTGATCCATTGCTTACTCGCAGCTACCGATTGACCTTCGTCCTCTGCTGGTTTCTCATCCAACCTCCCTATATACAACTTCAAATTATGACCATGACACATTTCCAGTGACTGCCGATCTAAATGGATCGTTAAATCAAGATCTTTGTCACAGAGAAAATAGACATGTTCATTCTCAACTACCGAATAAACTTTAAAAGGACCCTCATACTTGACAGTGAATTTCGCTGGACATCCTACCTCTCGTACATAATTTCTCTTCCACACCAAATCACCCTCTACAAAACTAACACATGGATGCCTCTTGTCGAATGCCATTTTCCTTTTTAATTGATTGTAACAGGAATTTTCATGAGCCAACATACGATGTTTGTATAGCTCACCAATCTTTACCATAATCATTTCATTATCGTTAGGGTCATATTTCTCATCTATGGGCTTGTGATTAAGATAATCATAATAAAATGACCTTCCATGCATAAGGAAATAAGGAGAATATCCAGTACTCGAGTGTTTGACTGAGTTGTATTGGGCTGCGACCTCTTCCAAGGTCTCATCCCATGGCCGTTTGTGCTCCCATCTCAACTTCTTCATAATAGAACCGAAAGTAGAATTTACTCTCTCTACATAAGAGTTACTCTGCGGTCTGTATGGAGATGAATGAATTCTCCGTACTTTGAAATCAATACAAAAATTTTCGAAGTCTCTTCCCGTGAATGCTGGACCGTTGTCAGAGACAATGGCTTGGATTCTATGTTTGACAAACAATGGCCTTAATGCCTTGATTGTATGTTCCACTTTACATCCATGTGTAGGGAATAGATGCAGAAACCTTGTGCATTGGTCTACAACCGCGAGTACATATTTATTCTTTCTGAAGGTTTTATTCAAAGGTCCCAAGTAATCTACTGAAATTTTTAAATATGGGACTTGTGGAGCAATGATGACGTGCAACGGCCCTCCCTTTCTTATTCTTTGTACATAAAATCTCTGGCATGTTTCGCAAGAACGACATCGATTAACCACAGTTTTATGCATTTCCCGAAACCAGTATCGAGTTTTTAATGCCTCAAAAATTTTTTCATAACTTAAATGTGACTGATTATGTAAGTCCAATGTTACTTTTCTCGCTTCCTTCAATGGTAGGACTCTCACCCATAATGAACCACATACCTCAGCAAATGTGCTCGAGAATACCTTGTGAATTGATCTGGAAATTTTTCCTATATTTATTCTCCCCACGGCAGTTGTTGGCATAATCCTCAGTCAGGCTATCTAAAATTACTCGAGTGTCAGGATCTTTCCACTGCGCTGATTTGAGATCAGCCACAGCTTCTTCCGACGCTCTACATGCCATGACAAATTCCCAATCTTCTGCATTTCTTGGATGTTCTGATTTTACCGAAATTTTCCGCATGATCGGGGGTGGCACATCCTCGGACCCTGGAGGGCGACTGAGACAATCTGCCATCTCATTCTTTTTACCCGGGACATACATTATCTTTACATCATAAGCCCCCAATTTCAGACTCCATCTTACTAATCGACCCGTTGTCTGAGGCGTCCGTAATAAGAAAACCAATGCATTATGATCTGTGTAGATTTCAAGTGATCTACCTTGGATTAAATGATGAAACTTTTGACACCCATACACTATGGCGTAACATTCCTTATCCGTCACGTGCCACCTTTTTTCAGTTTCAGATAATGCATGTGAAATAAACATCAATGGTTGACGTAAACCTTTCACATTCTGAATCAATACAGCAGCTATGACACCGTATGAGGCATCTGTCCATAGCTCAAGCTGTGCGGTGGGATCTAGGAATGCCAGAGCGGGTGCACTGCATATGGCCATTTTCATCTTCATTACCGCCTCCCTACATCGATCATCAAATTTAAATGGTACGTCCTTCATTAAGAGCTCATAAAGTGGTTTTGCTAATTTGGCATAACCAAAAATTAAACGCCGAAAAAATCCACTAAGTCCGAGCCATCTTCTGATCTGCTTCACATTTTGGGGATCAGGAAACTCCATCATTGCTTTAATTCTATCAGGATCTATGCTCACACCTGCCGCACTAATTTTATGTCCCAAAAATATCAAGCTAGGATACCCCAGGAAACATTTCTTTGGCTTTAATTTGATGCGGGCACATACACAAATCCACAAGATTTTCACGAGCCTATCTATCATTTCGATAAATTCCCTAGCACCAAAACAATTATCGTCTGAATAATTACTCATGAATGAAGTAGTATAGTATTGCCAAATTTTATTCATTATCATTTGGAACGTAGTACCTGAATTTATCCATCCAAATGATAAACGGACCGGCCTAAACTGACCTTCAAACGTCATGTAGGCGAGGAAATCCCTACTATCTGGATGTATTTCCACCTGCTGATATCCATCAGCCATGTCGAAGTTACAGAACATGACACATCCTAGAAAAACATCAAATGCATGTTGAACGTTAGGAATTGGTACCAACAGGGGTTTGACTCTCCTATTCACAAATCGATAATCTACGACTGCTCTCCATTCAGTGCCTGCTTTGCCCTTGGGAACCATCATTTGTTGAGAAAGAATAACACTAGTTGATGGTTCAATCATTTTCTTTCTTAAATTAGCCATGTTGGTATCTTTCGCTAATTTTCTATGTTCATTACTCATGGGTCTTGGTCCTACCATACGTGGTGTAGTATCGAGCATCTCTACCGTAGCCTGCAAAACTTTTCGTGTGACTGGGTCTCTCATGGGAGGATGAAATCTTCATCCGTCCAACCGAACGCCTCAGCGTATTCACCTAACACTTTCCTTAACTCTCGCTTCTCCTCATCTTTTAATCCTTCATAAATTTTGAATTGCCCGAATTCATCATCCGTCAATTCTCTACTCCCCTCAACTTTCTCAGGTATTGGAATCGGGAATTCATTACCTGGGTATTCCTGATCATTCACATGCATAACTTCTTCATTCCCAGGTTGTATGTAATTTCGCCTTAAATATTTAACCGGCAAAATGCTACATATAGATAACGAACATAAGGGAGGAAGATATACATCATCCTCTGTCTCCACATTTACCACTCCAATTTCACCCTGACCATCCTTGATGTGTACTGCGTCCTGGACCAGTACAATTCCGTATTTGCGAAATAACTTTTTATTTGGTTAGACAATGACGTCCCCATTAAAATACGGATCTTCTGTATAAAAAGGCATGGAATTGTCCTGGTCGGGACGAACGATGAAAGGCCGAACTGTATATAATCTTAATTTATATTGTTGTAGGAGAGCAACAGCTCGCTCAGACATAGCGCAACTTTTTACAGATCGGACCTCCTCCGCCAATGAAGAAGTATCGCTCAGTTCATTCCGAATGGTCTGAGTGTAATTGGATGCCCGGGCTTCTTCCTCCCTTTGCTTCAATTTTAATCTCTCCTCCTCCTCCTTACGCTTTACCATAAGTGCCACCTCAGTCTGAGTGATCTGGTACTCCTCATCAAAATATATCTCATTTAATAATTCATTCAAATTATCTTTACGTAATTTATTGCATGCCTCTTCCATCATTTCAGCAGTTTCCTGCTCTTTTTTTTCCTTTACCATTCTTTTCTTAAAACTACGCAGAGTTTGAATCACGGGACCAGTGGATAACGTAGTCTGGTGAATTCGAGCTAAATCTTCAGGATTCTCAACAACTTGGGCCGCTGTTCGGAATGTAACTATACCAGTAGGAACATCCAAACCTGCATGGTATGTTTCCATAATGTCCATACCGAATACCATGTCATCTGTGGCTTGATGTATGATGTAAAAGCCCCATGTCACCCATTCAGAGAATTCCTTTATAAATAATTCAAGCATCACCAATTTATTTATGATATGAGGTTTTCCATCGTTAACTGACAATATAGCTTGGAGCGGGGGTGTTGTTTGTATTTTACTTTGTACTCCCAATGCTTCGACAAGCTCCGTACTGACGGTACTAATGGAAGCCCCAGTATCATACAAAACTTTAACAGTTCCTTGGACTGGGCATGCTTCCCTCCTGACTTTGATTGTCCTGCGAAATTCCTTAGGAGCTGGTCTATGCGATCTAGTGTAGACAATTTCGCTAGTTACCAACGGCTTAGACAAATATCGAAAGAAATCAGGAGGTTCTACCTCGGGCTCAATCATGGTTGATGTTTGTGGATCAAGCTCAGGTTCAATGCTGAAATTATCACTAGGCTCCCTTACATCGAAACCCCTCATGTTTTCGATGACTTCTTCTAATTCTTCATTCTGATCTGGCCTAGCTAGTAACATCAATCTTTCCTGTATAGGTAATTTAATCTTTTCACTAGATGCTGAAGTTGGAGTTTCGACTTGGTTTGGAACTATAGGGACTGGATTTGGAGCTACTACATTTTCCACTTCTAATTGTTTTAAGGCTATAGGTTCGGGCTCGAGTACTGTAGCCACAGCATTCGCCCTACCTAGTTTAAAGGATTCCTCTGATTAATATTATCCATCTGTCCTTGTTGTGTTGGAAATGCCTGATTTTGTTGGTTGTCCCCTTGCTGAAATCCTTGTGGAATGGGAACAGGGATAGGAATACCTTGAGCACGGTACAAAACAAAGCACCATTTAAAAGTATGACCAACGCGGTCACATTGCCAACAAGTAGGACGACCTTCTGGAGTTCTACAATAATTTTTCCTTTCCTCGCTGTAGAATGGGAATCGGACGACCATCGGATCCTGTCCATCCTTACATGGAACATTGGGATCAGGAGCCGGGACAAAATTAGCTCTTTGTTGCGGTGAATTATTTCCACTATTTCGCCTTTCCCTATCTTGGAATCCTCCTTGCCTTTGCTGATTTGGAGTGAAAAATGTCATCGTTCTATGGAACTGCCTATCTTGAGGACTACCTTGGAATGTCTGCTGTCTATGTTGCGCATGGCTATCCCTCATGTTTTCTTTGTATACTTCAATAGCCTTGTCCATGGTAGTTTGAAAATGCTCAACAGTATTGCATGGTGTGAGTTGCATTTTCATGTGACCTGGGACACCTTTCAAAAGTTCAGCCATAATTTCGAAGTGTTCTGGATGAGGATGAATTTTCTTATAGCAGGCTATTCTCAAACTACAATATTCTGCCACCGTTTGTGTTTTATTCCACAAGCAGCTTTCCAAACTTTGTTTCGCTTTGGAAATCATTGAAGCCCTATCAAATCTCGCCAATAATGATTTTTCGAATCCAGCCCATAAAGTCTGATTCTTGGCCGGATCCCCGATGCTCATCCCTTCTTGCAACGAGCCTTTCTCATTGTCAAACCATGTCTTGGCAGCATCACGAAAGACACTATCTAAACTAATGAATTTCTCATAATATGAGTGAGTTACTGTTAATTCATTAAACCTGGCTAACCATGTACGTGCATCCTGGTCTCCCTTATATGTAGGTAAACCTTTTGCAAATTTCGATAATTGCAAACTTCGAAATAGTTGCGTGTCCTCTCTACTTCGCTCAGGCGGAGTGAGGAATTGGCGGAGTTGTTCCACGGATACACTTAACGGACTACCCACGGTAGTTGGAATGACAACAGGAGGAATAAATACATTCCCTAGAGCTTGACCTGTAGTTGAATTGGTGTTCGGACTCGAAACAGAACCCGGAGCCGAGCTTTGAATTGGAACTGTTGATGTCTGAGCTGTACTTGAACCGGCACTACTCTGACTCTGACTAACTGGACCAGGTAAAATCTGTTTCAATGGAGACGATGGGGGTGTTTTACCGGGATTACATAATTTCCATAGTCTCAATTGCTTAGCCTGAGCATCGTCAATCGCTGCCTGAACTTCATCCTCTGCCTAACTAATCAATAGTCTGACTGCATCAGCATCTTTTTGGATCTGAGCTTCTTTAGCTAGTCTCGCTGATTTGGTATCTGGGGATTCCGGATTAGATCCCATTTTGAAGCTAATAGAAATGAGTGAAAAATAAGTAAATAAAAATAAATGAAAATGACAAAAATCGAAAAGAAAAATAAAAATTGTAATTACTGTAACCTAACTAGTGTTTCGAAAAGTGACAAGAATTTGTCTCTTTTCAATAATCCCCGCAAAAGTTCGCTTATCTCAATGATGTCTGAACTTAATCATCCATCAGATCAATACTTGCCTACTTAACCTATAAAATTATTATTTACTCATGAATTCTATTGACTGAATGCCCAGATCCCAATGATGGTTTCAGCGTCTAATTCTCACAACGTCGCCTCGCATACCACGATGAATGATTTCACTAATTGTTGAAAGACTGAAACCTGCTGCACTGAATTCCCTTAATGTCCTATACGCATATATAAACTGGTTAATATAACCTATTCTGGAAATAATAATAATAAATGACATGAACAATAATTCCTTATTGATAACTATGTGACCCTCATGAACGTACCAGTCAAGAACTTCTCTGATAAATTTCTGTACAACCCGATGAGGAATAATATGTTGCATCACCAATCAAATACGACTAACTCTTCTTTCATCCACTTCTTCACAACACCAATCGTGAATGTTGGAATTATCTGAATTGACCAAGCCCTCTTTTTCCACAATGGATTCGAAAATATTGTTGTCGAGTAAATCTCCTACTATAATTGTAATCAATCCATCCCTTTCGATTTCAGTAAGGTACCGGTATCCACCATTAATCCACCAACTATGAATAGAGAATCGTAATAAATTAGTAAAATGTGCTTCTTCCATTAAACGTAATACAACCGAATGTTGTTATATATATATATTCAATGAAATTGAAACGATATAGGTAAATTAATAGTAGGTACCAATCCCACACCAAAAATATCCTCTATGAATTGGAAGACTGAAAAGTACAACACTAAAATTTCTTCGAAATTCTCAAATGGCATATATTCACACCCTTCTTCTATGTACCAAATATATGCGGCTATGGCAAATTCATGAGCCACCACCAAATTCATGCATTCAAATTTGAACTCAAGGGTTCAAAGGCCTTAAAGAATATTGAAATTTTAACTAAACCATAGGACTATACTAATTGTTTAATAAAAGGTAAGTAAATCCAGTCAGACACCAACCAGCAATATTAATCAGGACTCGTAGGGACACTGCGATGTCGTTGAATAATTCACAAATACAATTATTATCCAGCAGTGATGAGGAAGCCAACAATAATACTATAGTTAACCACCACTTCATGGGTCGTTATGATTATCGATTTAAAATTCAAACGTCGTACTCTAATTGAATAATTAGTGATAACAAAAGAATGAATGTTGGCTTAACCCTCTTCCCAGTACACGAGCCCGGACAAATACCAAATGCCGATAGCAACTAACCTGACTACGTAGTAGGTAGTTATTTCGACCAACTCGTAGATATGGTTCACGTTAAATTTCGATAAATGGATTAATATCAAAAATAAGCAAATGAATGACCAATACATAGGACTATGACCGGCTTAACTTCGCACAATCACCAATATTTTCGAAGTCACAAAGCTCTTTGACCTCGATTTTACAATCACCCCACTTAATCCACAATTCACTTCAACCAAATATATATACGTATTACTTATAAAATAAGAAAAGAATGGAAGGCACACATAGATGTAAAATTTTTTTAATACTATATAATTTATGCTTTATCGAATAGGAAGAGAAATACTGTAGTTATTTCTTTCGTGACTATTGGGTAGGTGTAAATGCAAATGGTAAAGCAACGTCGCTCGGTTGTAATCGGTAGGTTTACAACACAACTAAACCACCTATGCGGCTTTACAGCCTACTAACTATGCACAAACTATCTACCTGACTAATAAATTGAAAAATACATGTAAATTAAATTAGTGTATGTACCATTTATCTGGTTAGATCCCTCGTTGAACAATGAATGATACAAACTGCCAGAATAATCTGCGATCAGCGTCCCTTCCTTAATCGATGCAATGACAACTCGAATAAATTATTCCTTTTGACTTGGTTACTGCTACTATCACTATGTCCTCTTTCCGACCGCTTACTGGATAAATTAGATGCACCAACTAAAAGAAAGAAGCAACAAAGAACAAATTACAATTTATTCTTTTCCACTACTGTATTTAAATGCACCTCCAGATTGTAGGTACTCGCCAGTTACTTCACTATTCAAATTCTATCTAATTTCGACTTCTATCCCGATTCCTAGCTATTTCCTATTCATATCCGCGTACCACTGTGCCTAGGTATGCAATTGCTTTATGTAGTTGATGCTTTACTAAAATTCAACTCCCCGGGGACTCCTTATTTTATCCCCTGAAAAGTTCTTAAAATCTCAAAGATCTCCAAAACTCACTAAAATCTCTCAAAAATCTCATTAAAATTACGAGCACCACCAGCACGATGAAATGTCTCGTTTTTACATCAATCACTCCTAAAACATCTCCAAAACCACACCCTAAAAGCTTTCAAACAAAATTTCCTATCCTTTCCTTCTCCTAAAATTTTCGAAATTTCTGGCCAGAAAATTCCTCAAATTTTCTACTAATTTTGTGGAGTTATACAGGGCGTTACCCCGCACCTATATAATACGGGGGTTTGGTCTTACCCGGGTATTTATAGAAGTTCGCCCTGTATCACTTTAAATTAGTTCTACCTCCCTCCTCTTACCTAACTACTTGAATGCATGAAAATATCCGTATTTATGAACTAGATCTATCTTTAATTTATGACATTACAACTCAAAATATCCACCGTCTAATTTTATATATTATTAATAATGATGACAATACTAATGCGTGCACTCACTAATATTATCTAGCTATATGTTCTTTTAGGGGTATCAAATATCCATCTCCGGGATAATAAAATAAATACTTGACATATGAAATAATAAAAAATGACGATGAACCTTATTTTTGCTGCTTTGACCTATGACACTTTAATTTTCATACAACATGGATTAAATACAAACAAGCAATTCCCGTTCCCTACTTATCCCAAACTATTTGATTACATAAATCACCTACATCAACAATCAACTACAAATTATCTTATACTATTTGATATTTGGTTACCTCTTTACAAAGCACAATAATACGAAACAGGAACCGGAATAAACCCAACACAGCTAATCTCCTTAGACGCTCCAGGGAAATGTATGACTGATGATTACACTTTCAGCTTTGCGACCTGGTCTTGACTTTTAACTGGATTGAGTTTATCTTTATTTTTAATTGACTCTGACTTTTAGTCGAAATGAGAAAATAAAAAGGAAAATAACTGACAAGTATTCTAGCGGAATACTACTTGAGCCGTCTTCTGCTTACTACTCCTTGCTCCACGGCTTTTTGGATCAGACTGACTGTCGGTTGAGAAAATCAACTATGTTAAAGCTTCTGCTCACAAAACGTCTCCTTCAATTCCTTTCTTTCCTGTCTTTTCCCACCTTACATTCCTAATTCTCCAGAAAAGACCAAGCTCACCATCCTACGCGCATTACGGTCTACGCATTTCAGGATTTATCTCGGTTCCCATTCGTGCTCTCCGTTCATCACATGTGCGGTGGGAGTGTTTCGATGTGACTGACTATATTTCTGTGTTAATTATTCATATTATTTTAAAATATTATTTTTGAACGACTATTTATTTACAATTATACCATCTTTTATCATTAACAATAATAGAATTAATAAAATATTTCAACGATGCCATGTTGTGCACTCATAAATATTGTCAATGCAATTTATTTCTACATTAGCCATGGGTAGCAAATGTCCTAGGTTTGGCCATGGGTAGCAAATGTCCTAGGTTTTGGGTAGCAAATGTCCTAGGTTGGGGTTTGGGTAGCAAATTTCCGGGTAGCAAATGTCCGGGTAGCAAATGTCCGTTTACCTTTACCTTCCATATTCTATATGTGTTATTGAAGTTGTTGTACACATGTATATAAGTAAGTTCACAAATTATATCTATAATTTTTCCTACGCTGACATTCAAATTGACCATTGTGACCCTTGAACTATGTAGCACATTATAACATTGGGCGTTAGCGAGAATCTTTATTTTTATGCTCCATTGTTTTCTATTCTAATTTTTGGCAAATCATTAAATTCAAAATGAATAATGGTCCTGTAATAATCTTATAAGTAATTATAAATATGCTCTGAGAAAGTTTTTGGAATGGATAATAAAGCTGAAATAAATTAAGCATTAATTGGTAAGGATTTTAAATTTTGAGTCGTACGCCTTCATGGATGTGCATTTTTGTATTGTTGTAAATATTGTATTGTTTACAGCACTTCTATAAGAGAGTCAAGCTCGAAACATTAACCTGTGAACTAAAACCATGATAATTTTTGTTTTAATAGCTTTAGGCCATGCAAACAGTAATAAGAATCAACTATAAATATATTCAATCAAAATGAGGGGTGATGCATCAATCAGCTGGATATTTTGACAAAGATTCACAAGCATCCATAACGGTAACTGTACAGCTTAAATGTGTAATTAAAGAAATTAAAGCGAAGATGGCTACATATTTTCCGCCTATATACACCGTTAAGTATAATTATTATAATCGTGATTATGAAAGTCATTTTTTGCATGGATGAACTTAAGTAAGTAGGTACCTACTTTTATTGACAAAGTACGTATAAATATGGTCTCTGTACTAAATATTTAATTAGACAACACGCTGTGAAATATGCTAATGGATTAGTTATCATCTGAGGAGTATAATGGGACCAAAGGAAATGGGCTTTTAAAGAGGAGAGACTAAAGGCTAAACGTCTGCAAGTGGTGTAAGTAACGGTCGTGGAATAAAACCACATATTCAAGACAGGATTTGAAATGTATTTGGAAAATTTGCAAATTCACGTGACAGCATTTTGTATCCATACACGAATTAAATACATATGCATTTATATTAATTAGCTTTATCTACAAGTAATTATACTTGCAAAATTGTTAAATATCTGTACGTTAATAGCGACACTTTGCGGTTTTGCTATGGCGAATTATCAACTTTGAAAAATACTCAACAACAAAAAATATTAACTTCAAAAAAAGTTATATTAAAATAGGGTCGCTTAATACATATTTGCGCTTTGTACATCTCAAAACAGTGTACTTAAGTAGTTAAGTTTCAAAGAAATAAAAAGTTTTTAGTTTTTTTTACTATAAAAAGTAGATATACTTCAAATAACATGTGTGTAGTAATCAATATAAAATATATTTTTGTAGGTATTGCTTCATCCAAATTCGTATGGACATAGAGGATGCTACTTGGATTAGGTGGTTAACAGTAATAAGTAAAGTTTAATGTCAATTTTTCAGCGGCGTAGACAGGTCTAGTCCAGGTCCAGGTATGCTCAGGCCTACCCCTGAATAGGTTTCCGAAATAAAAACATTTTAAAACAACACACAGAAAAACAGAAAATAAATAATAGGTTACAGCTTACTGAGACCGTGTAGTTATTTATTTACATTTATAAACGGTAACATAAGTAAACAAGCTTTCGATGGAAATAAGTATGGCTCAAATTTTGATACATTTATATCAGATGCAACTACAAAAGAATATAACTTCGCAGAAAATAAAAATTTCGAAACTGCCACCAAACTGCTAGATACTTTTTTAAACTACTAATTAAGTTTTATTAATCACTAAGTAGTCCAACAATTTTGGCAGGGAGCATAGGATTTTATTTAGTTAGTAGTTTAGCAGTTAAAATTTATTTATAATCGGTTTAATGTTGCTGGGTATGATATGTACTGATACAGTCGCATTGCAAAATACGTGCAAAACAGCAATAGCAATATGAATAAATGTTTCCTAAATATGGATTGCTCTTAAACGGCTTAGAAGCGTTCCGTTATTATTGTTTCAGCGTTTCTTTATTTCTATTTGTTTTTAAATGACGCCTATAAAGAAAAGTACCTTCCTACCTAGATCGTAGTTGGCTTTCAAGCAGTGGCCTACCCGTCAAAGTCTTCGGGCTACACTACTGATATATTAACACGGGCACACGTCAGCAGGAAGAGGGTAGACAAAAAGGCATCCCACCTTTCCGCGTCTATATTTCCATTATGCATTTAAGAATAAAAATCAATGCCAAAGTATCTGTTATGTGCTGTAATGTTGTATTTTAATCGAGATCGACTAATGTACTGTAGCTAATCTACTCTATTATTTAAATGTCTAAAATAAATCTTTACATAGCTTTGTTCTCTACTCTACTTATTGATTGTAACAAAATCAACATTCGTAATTCGTTTCATTTTATTGTTAATGATGCTCTAACTGGGTTTAAGACGGCATGACAGAAGGGAGCTAAAAATGGCAATTAAACGAGCAAAGTCGCCGTGACTATATACCACGAACATTTTCTGTAAAATGCATAATATGCTATTTTATGACGTATATATATGTCTATATCTGTGTTTCTTTACCTACCTACTTTTCTTATAGCATTTTTATGATTAGGATTACGAATAGGAATCATCAAGAGATGCGATTACGGGGACTTTGCAATGGTACAGACAAGTGAAAGAATGGAATTCGTTTCAAGCTCGAATTCGAACCGCGTACTTTTTAAATTAGGCTTTGAAATATAAATAAAAAAACAGTTGATGGTCTAATCATGACCATGCCCATTCAAAGATATTATATACATACGCATATCGTCTGTGAAGAACCAAAATGACCCATATCCAATATAAACAAGAATCAAAATGAGCTATGTCATAAAAACAAAATAAGAAGGATGTGTAAAATGTTAATTAGGAATTTTTGAAAATCGTAAAATGTTATATTTACATGTTTTTGAAAAGTGCAAAATGTTCTATTTACATGTTTTTAAAAAGTGCAAAATGTTCTATTTACATGTTTTTGAAAAGGTGCAAAATGTCCAAAATTCCATGTTTTTGAAAAGGTGCAAAATGTTCTAATTCCATGTTTTTAAAAAGTGCAAAATGTTCTATTTACATGTTTTTGAAAAGGTGCAAAATGTTCTAATTCCATGTTTTTAAAAAGTGCAAATTTTTCTATTTACATGTTTTTAAAAAGTGCAAAATGTTCTATTTACATGTTTTTGAAAAGGTGCAAAACGTCCAAAATTCCATGTTTTTGAAAAGGTGCAAAATGTTCTAATTCCATGTTTTTAAAAAGTGCAAATTGTTCTATTTACATTTTTTTTAAAAGTTCCAAAATGTTCTAATTCCATATTTTCGAAAAGGGCAAAATGTTGTATTGAAATGCTCTCAAGACATTGTTGAGTATTTTTGTAGATAGTTGATACTGTTTTTAGTTAAAAATGGAAATGGGTCATTTTGGTTCTTCACTGACGATATATAGGATCTACCATTGGTCATTGCTATTTCTTTCAGTTCATTGTACGTAGGTACATCTTTAATAATAATAAAAATCTGTAAAGTGGACACTAACTTATTATGTGCGATGTATAATTATACTTATGGCATGAGATAAAAAAGAAATTAAAGATATACATTTGCGTGTCACTCTATTGACTAAGTAAATACATGTACTACGAATTACTTACCTGCTGCATTTATTTAATTGATTTTTATTCAAATCTCAGACAAAAATGCAACTACATATTGTCGGGATACAAAGTCGAGATACCTGGGCAAGGTGTCCAAACCCTGCCGCTTCCATTTGATTGCATGGATATGAAACTGTTTGGACACCTTGCTCAGGTATCTCGACTTTGTATCCAGACAATACATCCATACATAGTACGTATTAGCTGTGTCATATGTAGGTAGTGCTCTTTAGTTGAGCGTATAGAGAGTTTTAATTATTCAATTCTGACGTGTCCGTGGTTCTAGATCGACAGTTTTAAAATGTGTCCTTAGGTTAGATGCGCCTGCTGTGCTAGCTACTACGGTGTAATAACAGTTACACAATTAAAAGTTACCTTAGTTGGTCCTTAGTTTTCGTTTTAGCTAATTAGTACATATCCCATTTACATTGTAACAGTATGACATCGGACAGGGCACATTGTGGGATTTCTTGTACCTGTCAATTCTCTATATAGCTTAAGTTAAACTGATCCTTTCAATTTCAAGCTTGCTGTAAAATGCTTCAGATTTGTTGTTTCTCTTCATGATGCATACGCCGTAAGGGATTGGAAATATTATTATGGAAATATAGGAAGTAATTTTCCTGTAGGATTTAAGAGTTGGGGATTTGTATTGTGAGGATATATAAGAACCATAATAACTGGCGCTAATTATTATAGTTAATTGGAAAAGTCTGTGCTCCTTTTTTAATTCCATCTGTTTTTGATACATAAGTATGTTTTCTCCCCTTGTAGGCGAGAACGACGAGTTAGGATGGAGATTAACGATTTATGCGACCAAGGAACGAATTTATAAACTCATTGAAGCGACGTCAATATCGACTTCGATGTATGGGTAGTAGTACGGATATATATCAAGCATGAAAAAAAGGCATGGAAGTTTATATATATCTGGAATTTTATTATTTTCAGAAAACATTGTGGTGTAGATATAGGTACTACTAATTAATTGTAAATATGATGTAGCGAATCCAACACTTTTCGGCATATATATCAAATCAGACACATATTTAATACATGAATGAATTTGTCTTGCACGGATCGGAAAAATATTGTAGTAGTATGAGGAATAATATGGTGATAATTACAAGTGCTTTTGATTTGATGCCGTGTAAAACCGTAGATGGTTTGTTGAAACAGTTAAGTTTATATAGATTCGCTTCATGGATTCTGTCTGTAGACTTTAACGATTTGTTGGCATAATGCACAAAATTTTACTGAAATTGGAAATAACGTATACAATATAAGTTAATAATGTGTGAAATCCCCTGCGGCATCATCCGAATCCGTGCTACATAGTTCTGAGTTGGCATAGCCCAATCAATCAGTACAAAAATATACGTGTTAATAAATTATTAGTCTCGAAATTATTATCAATAAATAAACACGAGCGAATAATAATAATATTAAATTCTTGGACGATTGAATACAAAAATACAATAACTGTACATACGTACATTCTTTTCGTCTTCTCAAAATAGAAGATCTCTCCGTCTTCGTCTTCTTGTATGCTTGACCCAATAAACATGACAAGAAATTAGGTTTTAAAAATAAAGTGGAACAAACAAGGCTATAGAATTCATATGTAGTTCCTATTTGTATTGTGTACTACCTGCCTCCCATTACTATGGCATATTGCTGATACCGATTATAGTAAGCTTGTCAGACACTTTATCGTTAGACTGCAATCTAAAGACCTCAAGCAACAAGCAACTCTAACATCATTACTACTATATAATATGCTACAGTCTATAGTAGTTTTTATCGAAGTTATTATAATTTGGTTCTATTCTACTCAACTATCTCCTAAGTGTACTCGTTCGTCGAGAACTTTTTCAGTGTGGTCGATGTGATGTATTTTGATTGTGTGTGAAACGAAATCTGTGCGTAGAAAGAAGTTGCAATCGTAGCGCATCTCTGTATGCACATACATGTAAGTAGTGTTGTAGTTTGTATTAATAGCATGTCGTAAAAAATACTTGGTTTTTGATTTCGAATTTGATATACTAAATTGTTAGACACATTATATTATTACAATTACTATTATTATTTGATTAGCATTGGAATGGGTTTGGCAGCGAACTAGCTATTTTGATAGATGCGATGAACTGACACAGAAAAAATGAAGAAAGTCCTTGACAATGACGATGACTAGTGACGGCTGACAATAATAACAATAGCAAATATAGCAATGCAACGTCAAACCGGTCAAACTTATAAACTTGTATGTCTTATACAGCAACCCCGGCTTCAAAAACTGAAAGAAAAAATTGTGGGGCCAACGAAAATCAAAGGGGCAGATGATAACAGAATGAAAATGTTGAATGGTAACTAATTATTTAGACGGACAATATTAGAAAACGTTTCCTGAAGTGATTGATTGACATTTTTTATATTCTCATAATCTTATATTCTTCAATATTGTACTTTTGTTGTTCCAAATATTTTTCAAATTTCAAACTCAAAGTCAATTTTGAACTGTTGATCGACTCAGTAAGTGTGCTATCCTAACGCTGAGCTTACTATAAGTAAAACTTTCAACTTGCTTCCTATACACTTCATACCTTCAAAATGATTTACACAGCCTGTTTTCGCCAAATAGGACAAAGTATAGAAAATATATTTAATTAAATCCAGTACCAAGTATACAATTCTGTAGGGCTTAATACTCATTGCAAAACTGTGTTTTGTACCGACTTTTAAAAATTGTGAAAACTTAGCTTTAGCTAGTAGTAAACTAACATTTAACTTTGATACAAAGTTTCCCGACAAACGAAGTGCCTCAGGATGTATTAATTACCTATTCTTTTTTGGTTGATCCAAATACTATGTAGTAGTATGAAAAAGCGTAGCCAGTAGATTTTAACTGCTTAAAAGTCAACTACTATCTGATTTTCTTTATAGCCGTCATTTAAAACCAATTACATGGAAATAAAAAGGAGCTGAATCAATAATAACGGACCGCACCTGAGTCGGTTAAGAGCAATGCATATTTTGGGAAACATTTATTCATATTAGCATTGCTATTTTGCAGAAAATGCGAGTGTTTGAGTACATATACAGACAAATCCGACTATATATATAAGGGACCCGGTGTAAAGTGATATCCCGCTGAAAGGGCAAATTTAAATCATTTGGTTGGCCTGCTGCCTGCTATGCTTACAACGTTAAAATTGTCCGGATTTAAGGGAACCGATGTTAGGACTACATTAACTGGTTTTTTAAAAATAATTTATATATTTCTTTTTTATCTGTATTCTGTATATTATATCTTGGCCTTGTTATAACTAACAATAAAATACTCAAATGCGTAGGTACACATAAATTTTCGTCCGTAAAATGCGTCCGTTTACCAGGGAGATCCCTTAAACTGTTACACGGGAAATCGGCTATAAGGGACAGATTTTGCCGGTCCCGCGGCGTCCCTTATAGACGGATTTGTCTGTATCTGTACTATGATACTATGTTATGCTGAGCAACATTAAACCGATTATAATGTTAACTGCTGAACTACTAGCCTGCTTGCGGTATTGTGCAATTTTTATGTCATTATCAAAATTAGAAAATATTCGACGCTTGAATTTAAGACTTGAAGAAACGGAAATACTAACATAAAAAGTCAAACATCTAAATCTGTTTTAGGTTCTTTTGAATTTTTGCATGTTTTTAATTCAGAACGTCTGTAACCACAGCTGTTTACATATAACTATGTACCTCTATGAAATTATCATCGATTTGAATTCCCCTGCTTACTTAATTAACGCTAAAATTTAATTATCATTTCGTTTTTTAGTTACAAAATGTTACGATATATCGTATTTGCAATGTTATGCAATTGGGTTGGAGAAATATATTTTAAAATACAAAATGCGTTCCAAAATACGGTACCTTGCAGGATATACAATTTGCATGCCCTTTTCTTATAAAGAGAGAAAGGCAAATTTTTTAAATAAACTTAACTCAATTTAAATTCATATTTATTTTTCAATTTTTAGACCCGCGTACTACTACAGTAGACATTCATAACGTTTAAATTTTTTGAGCACCCTCGTTCTACTGAAAACATTAACTTTTAACAATTAACAAGTTTTTTATTTTTCATCCGGAATTCTACTATATACATACAGAGTCTGTATATTACAGACACTCGTGCTTCATAGTTTGTATATCTTAAACTTGTGTGTCATATACAGCAGACATACATACTACAGTTAGATTGACTATTTTTTGACATTGGTGCTATACTGCAGAGACACTCATAAGATTGAATATTCTGTTTTGAATACCCCTGGACTACTGTATGATTATGACAATTTTACTGTCAAGGTTATTATGACAAGGTGATAAATGACCTTACAACCCCAATTGTCGCATGTAAGATTCATGCATACATTCCTACACCTTATTAGCCTTCAAGGTATCCTTAGTTGGATTACATTAAAAGAAACAATTAATAATACATTCTTGCTACAGTTTACTACTGTAGACTATGGGCTCCTAGAAAAATAGAAAATAAAAGTTCATTAAGTTTTTAATTAATGAACACCATATTTATCCTAAAAAAGCCTCTTAAAAAGACATCTAAAACTAAATTAAAATACCGATGATACATGCTATGCATAAGTACACGGATGGATGCATTATCTGATTATCTGTACAGAATAGTCGCCATAGCTAATGGAGAAAGGTGTACCAATACGCACTATACAAATTCACAATACCAAACGGCTCGGAAATGTTTTGAGTCTTAAGTCTTCATGAGCCAACTTTTCACTTTTCTTGTTATTTCTGTATTTGATTTTTTCTGAAGCAATCCCCATTATTTTTGCTTATAGCATCCATAAGTTACACGTATATTAGACCATGATACCTGTCAAAATTGTTTGACTTATTTCTTAAGTTTACTTTTACTTAGTGATTAATAAAACTTAATTCGCAGTTTATAAAAGAAATACCTAGCAGTTCAGTGGCAGTTCGGCAAAATTGGTAGTTTTGAAAGCATTTTCTGCAAAAGGTGTTATGTTCTGTTGTAGTTGTGTTGTATCTGATGTGAATGTTTCAAAATTTGAGCTTACCTATTTACATCGAAATCTTGTTTACGTTTAACCGCATATAAATTATAAGAAATAATGCACTCTGAATAAAACTATACGGTGTCAGTGATCCGCAACATAATATTTATTTAACGTTTTCCAGTGCGTTGTTTTAAATTATGATTTTATTACGGAAACCTAATGCTGTTCTCCTGTATGTGCTTAAATCTCTCTGGTCTGGGCCTACCTGACCTAGGCCTGTCTACGACACAGAATAAAATTGTTAAAGGGTGAAAATTTAGACAGACTCACCCTAGTGGAAATCTGTATATGTGCTGATACGGGTCAAAAGACCAAGACTCATTAACTCAGTGGTTATGAAACAGATGGGTTTAAACAACAGCGTAAATATCGAAAATAGAAGTAAACACAAGCAGAAATGAAAATGAAAGGTGATACGGATGAAAAATTATGACTTTGGGTTAAAGTAAAAATGCTACAACTGTATGGAAGCTCTAAATATATTCAAGACGTCTCAAGTAATATTTTAGGCTTTTCGAGAGAGGCGGAAAAAACACGACCTTTCATAAGCAGTACTTTTTATTCAATCTTCCTCCATCATCCAATTCAATCCCTGATTTCACATTCAGAGTACAAATGATAATTTAATAAATAATCGAAGAATTTAGGTTGGTTTCGCAATGACCACATAGTTGGTCACCGACATAAAATAGTTGATCTAATTTAAGTGTGAATGAAATCTCTACAGATTGGAAAATTTCGTAATGCGAAATATCAAGAATATTATAGAATATAAATACAGAATATAAATACTCTAGAATTAAATAACAGTGGAAATATGTATGTATAAAGAATGACTAGTTGTAATGAGTGCATTTATGCTCATCATGCAGTTTGCTGTTTACAAACAATAAGTGAACTAAAAACTCATGCATCAATAAATATACATAGGCATGCGGTGAAAGATAAATTCATATATCAAGAAATGTACATGCATCATCATTCTTCATGCTCATACTGGCATTTGATTAAAAGCTTATGAAATTGTATACTATAATTTAAACTAAAATTATGTAATGCTTAACCTATGGTTGTACGTAGTGTGTGACGTTTGAGACACACTAATGAGTCATCCCAGGTGTGAAAAGTACTCATATATGTATGTCTTAATAAAAATAATACAGATAGATCCTTCTGCACGCATATGTATGTCTGTGCTTGTGCTTAAACGAAAAACGATGGTGTTTTGCAGTTTTCCGGGAATGTTCCTTAAACTGCTCCACAGCCAACAGCATTTAGTTTACTTGCAATATATTACTATATATGGTTAGTAACTTATAAAAAAGCTTGCAGCTTTCAGTTTCAAAATTAGAGTACCAAAAATATCCAAATATGTAGTAATAGTAATTAGTAATTAAGTAATTTGAGACTTTGAGACAAAGAAATAAAATGCCCCATGACTGGCCTGGCAGAAGCCCTTGAGATAGTAAGTGGGAAATTTTAAAAGGCATGATGTGCACATGAAGGGTGAGGCGGTGAGGGCTGAGGGTGAATCACCGTCATCACCTCAAAGAAATACTGACTAGGACTAGAGAGAATAATTATAGTTAAAAGCATTTCATTTACTTAAGTACGTTTCTGTTTTGATCTTAATATTAAATATTATGGTTAGTTATCCAATCCAAATTTTCAATTCAGTAGAAATCCCTAAAAGTTCTTATCACAGTCGCCCAGACTAGCTTTAGGTGAATGAAACTTTGTTTCATGTCTATAAATATAATATGTATTATTTTATATGTTTGACCCAGTTACATAATATTTAGTTATACCTATTAACTGTGGATCAGTAATCAGTCAGTTATCTGTAGTTCTGGTTGTATAATAGTAGTTTTCAAAGAGAAATGCCCGACTAAACGGAGCGTCTGTCTAGTTCGAGTAAATCATTGTACACTTGTGTATTCATTATTACATAGGTGATAGGTGATAGATACTGGTTGTAGGTACATGCATGTATGTTATGTCTTATGTAACAAGCAGTGAGATAAAAGCCGGTTTGTTGATTGGGTATGGGTTATTTGTTTGAGTACGAAATAAATATTTTAGTTTGTCAAAATCAAAGTCAAGCGTTTCATATAAATAAGAAGCTGAAGAATATCAAAACGAAGCAATACTCATTTTTGACAGATGTAGTAATTATTACTACATTGGAGCCGGGATTTCTCTTCTTTACCTTTAATCACGATTTAACATTAATAAAGCACGACAGGGGTAAGCATGTAATTATTGCCTCATTATTACGACCGCTAGCGTACTTATCAGTGGGTCGCAATAATAAAATTAATTATTTCATCATAAGTCATAATATAATATACACGCTTTTGATTTATATAATTTTGTAGTATTTAGTGGGTTGGTTGTATCGTGCCGTGCTGCAGCCACATCAGAGAACAACTGCTGTCCGTAACTTGTAATAAAATTGTGTGTTTTGTTTTGAAATATTTTCAGATCAGAGGTTACCAAAATCCAGGGCGAAACAGAACAAATGCCTAGGCTGTTGTTAATATTTCAAAATATTTTACGATACTGTGACTGTGATACTGTAAAATGCAATCTCCTTTTCTGGTTCCAGTTCCTTCCCTTGTAGTGGATAAATATCATGAAATATTTGTTATAAAACGTGGTACGTCATACGTGGCTTACATCTTTACAAATAGCGGTAGTTTTGCCATGCTTATAATTATGTATTTATGTTTTACTAACTTGGATTGAAATCACTAGACCTGGAACAAAAATTACTGCTTTCTCAATAAATTACTGGTATTAACTACACGGAATTAGATCAGAATTTCTTACCGATTACCGATTTGTGTATATAGATGCTCGTGTGGATGGATGGTTCCTAATGGGAAGTATATGGCCGACCCTTGCGTTATGTCTTTTGTACGTAATATTTGTTAAATATGTTGGACCATGGTGTATGAAGGACAGAATTCCTCTTGAATTCAGGAAGATACTGATTGCCTATAATGCGTTCCAAGTTGCATTCAGCTTGTGGCTGTTTTATGAAGTATGTAATCATAACTAGTGAATGTAGACGAAAGCAAGTTACACTATTTATGTATTAAACTCGTTCTTTATATTATTATGTAATATAAAAACTAGTTTTGGTCTTGAAATCGTATAAGAAAAACAACTTAAAATATCGAAAGAAAATTGAGAGGAAGGGAAATTATTGTAAAAGTCATAATTTTATTATTTTTTTGCTATATAATTAAATTTAATTAGTTTGGCATGGGTGGATGGTTTGGGGCGTATAACTTCCGCTGTCAACCGGTTGATACAACTAATAATGTTTCCTCGAATCGGGTATTTAAGTAATAATTATTTACTTCTATGAACGAGTGCTTCTTTGCTATCTATTTATTTATCTGTAGCTATACAAACTCTTACGTACCTATTAGTTTTACAGTTTGAAACTTAGAAGCTGAAGAAGTTGGATAAATTAATGCTACTCCTCCTGGTATCTAATAATTAACGCTTACAATATGTTTTTATTCACAGATGGCCCGAGTTGTTTGGTTCTATTATATCTCCAAGTTAACGGAATTTCTCGATACGGTAATTATTGTGAACGTTCTGCTTAAATTACTTCGAAAACAAAGTTTTGTAAGTAATTAGAACAATAATATAATAATAACTATTAACAGGGTAGTATTATTGTTTTAATTAGATAATTTTTTGGCTATCCTTATATATTATACTGTGCCTAAAGTAAGTGGGAGTTCTTACATCTGCAATAATTCCATGTGAGATTGAATCTCTGGACTGGTGAATTACGTGCATTAATTTGCAATGTGGCTATTATGATGAACCATTAATGAGTTTCAGTTACTTGAACAGGAATAGTTGATAGATTAAGTTTACGTTTTTATACTTTTTGCTTTTCAACAATAATTTCAACCAAATTAGTTTGACTTTTTAACATTTTAAAAAATATGTTTGATAGATACTTAAATGTTTTTTTTATGCTTCACTTTTACAGATTTTTTTCGTTTTTCGAAAGAAATTCAAAAATGTATCAGTCCTTCACGTCTCTCATCATGGTGTAATGCCTATTAACGCATGGCTAACAGCACGATACGTCCCAGGTAACAATTAAAATAATTATGGTTTTAGTACTTGGTGTAGTTTAATTTGAATAGACAACAAGGTTAAATGGAATAATAGGTTGTAGGACAAATTCCCCCTGGACATTTTCCCCCCGGACCTATTCCCCCCGGACTTTTTCCCCCCGGACCTATTCCCCCCGGACATTTTCCCCCCAAACCTTTATTTAAGATGCTGAAATGCTCAATATAAAGTTATGAATTTTGAAATGTTGGCTTATAATGTAATATATCACAAATACAAATCAAAATTATACTTTATTAAACCCAGAGCGTGGTTTGCGTAGAAATACATAATAAAATCAATTTTAACAGAAAATTAAGGCAATACATGTAACTAGTTTTAATCATAATAAAATTCTTAAACATATTAGTTAGTAAACTTACTCTAGGTACTATACTATTTTTCCAATATGACTAAAAACAATGTAGATTAGTTATGTATACTAGCATTATATAAAATCCTTCCTTACTAGATAGGCAAGAAAACGAAAGTAAAACTGTTAACCCCTTAAATCAGTTCCGTGCATAGCACCTAAACCTATTTTACGCTATTAAATGAAAAAATAACTAAAATTGAAATACTCTAAATGAGCAATTCTAAATAATACAGCACTAAGTAATAAGAATGCAGCTATTCAGTTTTATGTTAGTGATGCTACTACAAGCTCTTGAAACAGACTGATGAAATAAAATGTTAAACCAAAATGAATTAGTGTATACTCATTGCCATTCCGATATGATGAAAATAATATGCTAATATTAATTACGCAAATTAATGCATATTGTAGATTGCATATTGCTAATCAGGTTAAAATGCCTAGAAACTGGACGTCCGTTAGAATACCAGTATTATTTTCTCAGAATGCACACGACCGAGTAATATTATATATCAGTATTTGAATAAGGGTTTGGGGGGAAAATGTCCGGGGGTACTGCTTGGGGGGAAAATGTCCGGGGGGAATATGTCCGGGGGGAAAAAGTCCGGGGGGAATAGGTCCGGGGGGAAAATGTCCAGGGGGAATTTGTCCGTAATTTGTTTAATTTTTTGCGTGTCCACTCATTTTAATTTTTAGGAGGACATAACACCCTAATTGGATTTTTAAATAGTTTTGTTCATGTCGGGATGTATTTCTACTACATGATGGCAGCTCTAGGTCCGCAGTATCAAAAATGGGTTTGGTGGAAAAAATACCTGACTCACATACAAATGGTATTTGTTTTAGTCTTTAAATGTTTGATTTTATAACCGGAATAGATCTGCTTATTTGATTGTGGGCAGTGAGTGTGCACGTTACGCTGGTTATGCAATATTTATACGTCTACGTAACTAAATAATAAAATTCGATGATCACAGGCCGTGATCATACTTAACTAATGCGATGGTTACTGTTTGTAGATCCAGTTCGTGATACTTTTCGTGCACTCCATGCA
Source organism: Dicyrtomina minuta (assembly GCA_949802685.1). NCBI lineage: Eukaryota > Metazoa > Arthropoda > Collembola > Symphypleona > Dicyrtomidae > Dicyrtomina > Dicyrtomina minuta. The sequence continues at coordinate 25,715,856 of OX461811.1, read as the reverse complement.
GCTATTCTTTGTAGACTGTAACTTTCCAATAATATTTCCTTGGCTTATCGCGTTTCAAACTGCATCATTTCTCCTTTTGTTCATGAATTTCTACAGGAAAGCTTATTTCAGGAAAGGAAAAATTCAGCTGAATAACTTAAAGTCCACGGAAGTAAGTTTCCATAACACAATTTTGATGTTTTTGTTGTATTTTTATTTCATAGTTCTGTTTAAAAATAGCTAAGGTTTAGTTTCAATTTATTTACTCATTTGCTCATTATAAACAAAGACTTACGCTATGGTCCAAGGGCCCAAGGGTCAACAGACAACACTAACCTACAACAGTTTACAAAATCTAACTTCTAATTCTGTGTAGTATGGTTTTAATTTAATAATGCGTACTCGTATTTTGTATATTTTCTAGAAACACAATAGATCCACACCGTCCATTAAAAACAAACTTAATTAATACGGATTATTGAAATAAATCCCAAGATTCAATGTACTATTACTGAAGTCCAAATTGGAAAAATCTACTTAAAAATGCTGGGAAAGGGGAAAAATCCAGTTGATGCTGTCAATTGTGTTCCAATTAGTCCAAATGTTTGCATGTATGACGATATAACTACTTTGTTGTTACCTTGTTTAACCGGTGAAACTTTTAATTTCGGATATTTGTTATGGAACTTAAAATATGCTCGATGTGTATTATAGTTAAAAGTAGGTATATGTTAATAAACGCTACGTGTCAGTATTGTATTTTTTAGGGACTTTTTTATGGTTTTATTATATTATTAATTCCAAAAGTAATACAGATTAAAAATTAATGCAAAAATTACTAATTACACTTCCACCTCTTTTAAAAAGTGCAAAACCTCAAAACGCGCTAATTATCTTTTAATAAAAACAAAGAATCAAATGTTTTCAATATACACTCAAGAGTCTAGAAAGTCTCCTTTAATTTATTGAAAATATTCCAACATTCCATGAGTATTATGTATTTCTGAAGATTTAAATCCAGCAACACTTTATTCATCTACTTCAACTGGCAACTCAGAAGGAATGCCTCGAAGCAATGTTGGAAAGGCTTAACATATTAGTGAGTTCATGCAGTAGAATTCTAGGAAAAGCAAGCATCATGCAGCAACGAACCTTTCCATTTTTAACACAACTGCAATTCCAGTACAAGGGAACTCTAAAAGATAGAAAAGGAATCTGGACATTTTCATGGTCCAGGAAAAGAAGGCCAGGGATCACTGAACTTTAATACAATGTCCATAAACACTCAATAGAGCACAATGGAGCTGCACAGAAAAGTGATTTTGCCTCTAGCGAAAATGTAATATAGCAATTTAATCATGATAGAACGAGCACAATACGCACAGTTAGTTTAGTATTACAATTAGAAGAAATTGCATGGTCATAATCGTAACAAACAAATATACATTTTTAAGCAAGTAAGTAACTTTGTTTTAATTTTCAATATACATCCAGAGCAATAAAAAAAATTATATCACTGGCATAAACTGTAACTTAATTTTGTATTTTAGTAAGAAATAGAAATTATAATTATTCCAATACATGCAACCAATTGAATACCCTTAGTTCGGGCTAACAGCTGAAGTTAACGACGAGAAGCGCCACTTTGAGTTGGATTCGAAGAATGTTGTCTTTGTCCAGAGCGTGAGCGAGACAAACTTCGAGATCGGCTTCTGGAACGAGAACGGCTTCTGCTTCGAGAGAAACGAGGACGTCTAAATAAAATAAATGAAATAATGTTAATGGCTGAGCAAGCGAAAATGGTAGAAGTGCCAAAAGTTGGAATTTAACTACTACTGCAATTTAAAAAAAACTCCTCTTGACGAACCTACGATCCTGTCCCTGCCTTTGAGAGTTTCGTCCTCCTCCGTTATCACGGCGAGGTCGACGCTTTCCAGTGGATGGTTCAACTGTTGCCCAAGTTCCACAGATCTTCCTGCCATACACATTACAAGCAAAAATCGCGTATGAAATATGTGCAGAATTAATTCAAATTAGACATAAAATTTAAACGAATATTGTAAATAAATAATATTATATGCCTTAAATGATTGCTTACTTTCCATTCAAACCTCGAATCGCATCTTTTGCATCCCGAGAATCTTTGAAATACACAAAGCCAAAGCCAGGTGGGTTTCTAGCTACCCAGCAATCGACAACAGGCCCATATTGGCTAAATACACGGGTCAGTTCTTCTCTCTCCGCGAATTGGCCTAAATTGCCAACGAAGACCTTACAGTCGGTATCAACTTCGGGCTCCTTGTCACCTCTCATACTGTCAGTAAACAAATGTCAAACCTGAAAGCAGAAGGAAAACAAATATGTATGTATAGGTTACCTAACACCACCAAAAGATAGCATTGTCATAGAAAAGCAAGAAATAATCCAAACCAAAAGGATTACTAAAACATATATATATTTCTGCAACTAGCTTATTAGTTAAGGGCACTGAGCAGTGAGTAGTACTGTATTGTATAGTAGTGAGTAGTACTGAGTAGTGCTGAATCAAAATCTAATGCTAAAGCTGAAAACAACAATAAATAGAAATATTCAATGTTCAACTCTAAATCTCTCCTTACTACGATAATATAATAATATCCAGTTTTTCTTCGATCATTGCGTGTTAGGTTCAGTTTTTTTCATAAAATGGAAGTAAATCCTCCAACTAGAGGCCCATCCCCCCTACTACTGCCTAGCTAGCGTCAACCGTGACCGTAATCCCATACAATGGAATATACAACCTTAATAAAAGCCATTTTCAGCTCAATTTCAGCCTTAAAACCATATCTACTCGGAATAAAATTAGTGAAAGATGGTTACTGGATCTGACTATAACACTTGAACAACTCAATGCACTCTGATTCCGATTTCGAAATGTAGAAATGCGTACGACTCCTGACAAGTTAAGTTTGAACTTGTACTTAAGTACTTACCTTGTTAAAATGTAGTAATGGTGTAGGTGTAGTGCTGCTGTCTGAGAGGTTTCCCTGATTTTCTCCTTAGCTTCTCCAATTCAAACCCGAGTATTTTAAACTTTAACTGGAGAGAAAAGTTCTGAAAAACATTCACAAAGTATCACTCGCCCTCGCTTATGCTTCAGTTGAACTGAACAATGAAAGTAGTAGACTTTTTTTTGCCAAAGGCAGTCAAAGTCAGGTCAGAAAACGGAGTCAATTTTTTCGATTTTCCACTTCTAGGCTTGGGTTCTGCGTTCCACCTGCAGTAGTACAGGGAAATACTTTTGAAACTCCCACAAAATGCAACTGTCAGATGTCTATATGCTCCCAACTCCCATACCATTGAAAGGCCCATGCAACACCCACTACCATCAAGAATATTGTTTGCATCTTTTTCTGCGTCTGAGCCGTAAGAGGTCGTCTCTCACTGACGTTATGAAGTCAGGTGGGTGGGTCTATTTTGTCACTCCTTTATCTCATAAAATTCGTAAACATACTACAAGTGGGGGCGGGTGAGTTTAAATATTACTAATGTTTTTATAACATTGTTTGTGTTTTGCCCTTACGTAGAAGCTACTCCCAGTCCTCCCAGTTCACGTTCATACAATTTTAGCTTTTTCTATTCATTGCATTGAGTAGTATGTACATAAGTCAATAGTCAATACACAGTGCTGTGCATTAATTAATTACTCAAAATAGTGTGGTTGTAGTCGTTGTAGTCGCAGTTGCATGTAGGTATTTATATAATATATAATGGAAATAATTTGTGCTATTAACTTTTAATTTTAAACACAATATTATGCTTACTAATACATTGAATACTAACAACTAATGGGTACATATCGAATAAATTGATTTTTTTAAGTTGTAAGAAATCGTGGCTAATTAAGTAAGTACTAAACAAAATATTTTATATTTAAGTAAATACGATAAGATAACCACATGGAATTATGTGACTTAGGTTCCATGAACATACATTGTATATTATTTATTTTTTATTCAAGTATTTTCTTTCTTTGACCTTCCTAAGTAATCCTAATATTTTGACAGTAGTAATTTTCATCTATGTTACCTTTTTCAGATTTTTTACTGTAGTTACTGCAATGATGAAACAGTAAAGTGCATTCCACCACTTTGGTTTTAGCTATACGTGAATTTGATAGGCATCATTATCACCTACTACAAAGCTGACGTCTGTTTTCAGAATTGTTGGATAAAGTATCTGAAATGGGAAAATGTGTTTCGTGTACATACTTGAAGTAAACACCTAAAAAGGGCATCTAGGCTCTTATTGCCCCTGATTTTAGGAAGGATTGACGATTGTGATTTGTGATCAGGTTCTACACTGTCCGTAAAACAAAATGTGAAAGACGTCTGTAACACTTCTGATGTTAACCACTAATGCACAACTTCTTGCAGCACTAAAATACATCTCCGCAACAGCTAGTGTCTTTCTACTAAAACGAGATGCAGCTCTAATGTACCCGATGCGTTGAAACGCATCTTCCATTTATCTGATAATCTTCTTGGCTACCGAGATGTACCTCTAAAGCAAGTCAGACGAATAAATTGTGCTTCGTGAGATTGTTGTACGGACAGTGTACTTATACTTATACTGCATGATTTACAGTGTAAAAAGATCATTTAATTTTTTCGAATTTTAGGTGCTTAGAGAGGTTCAGGGATTCCAGTTTTATTTTTATTAATATAACCTTCATTACATTAGTTTGTTGTCTTTAAATATTTAATTATTAATTATAAATATATTCACATTTCCTCCCTGGTCACATTCACATAAATATGTATAACTATACTTAGGAGGAGGAGGATTTTACATTTCAATTAGGATTTGTACGCAACTGTAATAATACAGGTAATACTCAGTAACAATAACATTAGCAAAAACAACATTAGAAATTATTTCGTTTGTATATTATTATTATTATTATTATTATTATGATAATAATACAGAAATCGTAAACATAAAAAACGTAACAATACGTTTAAACAAAAATTGTACGTTCTCTCTTCTCTCTCTCTCAATCTCTCATTCATTTATTTTAACTACTAAGTACTTCCATGCTTAATATTATTATGTTATATTTACAAATTAATTTATAAACTTAACAAAACCAACACACACACACACACAGCAAAATTATCAACACATGATATAAAACGGAAATTTAAACAATATATAAAAAGGTACTTAATTATTGGTTCATTATGTAACCTTTGTTTTTGTGCTGATGTTAACGGCTACTGTTATCTCAATGTACTAATTTTAAATTAAATTTGCTCAGGATTTAAAAATACTTTATGGTACATTTGCACATTTAAAATATGAAACATTAATACGAAAGCGGTAGTGTAATAATAAGTTCTTTCCTATATGCAGTACACAGCAACAATATTGTGTGTGAACTCTATCTTCTACGTAATTAACTACTAACCGAAAAAATAAATCTATATATACAAAAATATAAAGATGGCAAGAAATCTAAGAGTAATAAATTCATTTTGATGAAAATAAAAATGATAAAGCTGTAACTTTTCGGTTTTCTACATCCTCCTACATTGTCGGTATTTTTCGGTATGAAAAAATATTATATACTATATATTTTCATTATAATTGTATTTAGTACTAATTACTATTAAGTTATAATCATTTTAGTATTGATTGTCCCTCTCGTCCGATGTTGTCGTTGCTCTTGTAGATGTTGACGAAATTGAATGTTTGCCCACGCATTCGAAGGAAGTGTGTCCAGGTTTGAAGCTAAACTCTGAACCATGCCATACCCATCATAATTATTCTTGACTACCCGGGAATTTCCCCTTCTACTACTGCTATTTTCTGGGGCTGGAGGCACCAGATAGAGTTGATTTTGAAAAACGACGGGAGCCATCTCGGACTTTGGAACAACAGGAGGGGCTGATTCGTGTTGAGACTGGGATTGGAATTGATTTTTATTATTAATACTGCTGCTGGTCATGACAAGATCCCTCTTTTTCCTTCTGCCCATTACCATGGGGAGAACGGCTGCCATTGTGGCAGGAATCATTCCCGCTCCCACAGCTGCCAATATGGGCTTGAGTGAATTTGGTTTTCTACTCATCACAATTTTTGTTTCATTATTATTTCCATGCATTTTATTGCTCAAAGTTAAAGGATCGGCTGAGACCTGTCTCCCACTCCCCATGAAGGAAGAGAAGAATGTATTTCTGATAGATGGTGGGATTTTGTTAAATAGTGGGGTTCTAGTAGTAGTCGTTGTTGTAGTTTTTGGTGTAGTCGTGCTGGCTTGTTTTTGTTTTGGGGGTTTCGGAGTAAGTTTTGCCCTAGAAGCTCTTGTCGAAGTCGAACCTTGAGCGGTATTTAGAACGGGGATAAGAGATTGAAGTGTGGCATTGACACGTTGGAAAGCTTCATCTTGAGTGTAGATCTCAGGTATTGGAGGTAAAACATTTTCTGTGCTAGTACTAGTGCTCGTACTGTAACTACTACCAAAATCAGAGCCAACAGGAGGTAATTGATAATCCTTTGCCACTCGACGATAACTGTGAGAATTCGAGCTGGCTCCATACATTTGGTCCATGTTTCGATCGTTGTCAGACTCTGACATATCCAGATCCCAGTCGAGGTCATCCTAGTATCTGTCCAATGGAGGTCTGTACTTGTGACGGTCAGAAATTGAGGGGGGTAGTTGATGAGGACCGGAAACACGTCTACTATTTGAGACAAGCACCCACCTTGGATCGTCTTCATTAGCTTGAGGATCCGGGTAACTTGATGGATTGCCCCCACTACTACTGCCATGGCTGTGACTGTGGGGTTGCAAATGGGAGTAAATATTTGATTGTAAATTTGGACGCCTCAAGCCAAATCTGTGATGAGTGTTTGAGCCTGGAGCTGTCCAAGAGGCAACGGGTCTTCTCACGTTGTTCTTGTTGTCGCTATTATTATTATCATCGACATTTTGGTTGTCCCCATCGCTCTGTCCTCCATGGGGATGATCGGACTTCCACCCCATAGATCCAGCTGGAAAGGAGGATGGGTAGGATGAAATTCCCTTATTTAACGAGTTAATGCCGCTGGATTCCCAACTAGCGGTTGCAGAAGAAGGTGTATCGGGATAAATTATATCATTCCAGGAGGCACTACTCCCTGGTTTCCGACGATGAGGAGCTAAAATCGGGTAGTGGGGCGTTGAAGTGCTTGAGGGGGTGGATGAGGATGAGGACGTTGAGCCCCATCCCATCATGCCTATCATGTTATTGCTATTGATATTGCTATTGATATTGCTGCTTCCCTTGTTAAGATGCTCATGAAGGAAAGTAGGGCGTTTATGGACAGAATTGGAACCACCCGGACGGGAGTCCCACCAGGCACTTGGCCTATCTCTAATTAAGTTCCCAGTAGATGGAAGTTCTTGAGGGGAGGTTCCTTTAGGGACCCATTTAGAAATTGAGACACCTGCCACAGGGATTGCTTCTAACTTGACCCAATTTTGAGGGTCTTCATCCCTCGTGGGTCCAGTGTGTGCTGTCCCATAAGCAGGCCTCCTATTATACCCCTTCTTCTGGTGATGACTATTGTGTAATTCTTCCAGCCAGCTGGGCAACCTTGAGCCCGGTCCTTTCCCACTCCCACCGCTGCCCCAGCCCCAACGCTCAGCAAAACTCTCTGGGCTCAGCTCGATCCCAAGTCTATTAGCAAATAATTTCGAATTTGGATTTATAATATCTTCCCCTTGAGCTTTGTCGTCGTCCACATCCTTGGAGTTTGAATTTTTATTTTCCTTTGAAACTTTGGACTGTTGCTGCTGCTGATGACTCGTTTCTCCAGTCTTCTTACTCAACATTTCCCTTTCCTTACTAAAGAAGGGATCGTAGGTTTTCCTGGACGCTATGGGCTGTAGTTTAACCCATCCGGGTGGGGAGCTGGTTGTACTTGTTCGGGTAACTCTCCTCTTGGGGACGTCATCCTCGCTGTCAGAGTAGAATTTTTCCTTTTCAGGAACTAAACCGCGGACGGTGAAGGGAAAGTTGGCGTGGTGGTATCGGTCTCGATCTCGGTCCTGGTCATCATCATCATAGCGACGGATCCCACCACTTCCATGTTGATTTGGATTTCCATTCAAAACGGCATAATAACTTCTATTGTCATCTTCATTATAGTAGCTGTCCCCCTTTGGGTTTGAATGTGGACAGTTTCGTCGATTACTATGTCCTGGTCCATTATTACAGTCTAAATTAAAATTAGTGCGCGAGGGAGAGCCATAAATATTGGAATTTCGATTAAAGTCAGAAGAAGATGATGAGGATGCGGATGCTGCTCTTTTTGGGAAATCATAGGGAGGATACGATCCTTGCCCCGGTCGATCTCGTGAATTACTTTGATAGTAATAATTTCCATCTCTTCGAGAATCTCCGTCTGACTGAACAGATGGACCCGTGCTACTCACAATAATGGGAACAGGCTTTGTGTTAATGTAAACATTCGAGCCAGAGCCCCCTGACCCAGGTTTAATAGAGTAGGACGTGGAGGAAATTACAGTGGGCAGTCCTGCTGGAGTCATGGATGTTGATGATGACGTTGATGAAGTAGACGGTCTGTCGCCATGTCTGTCGTAGTTCCGGTCCCGGTCCCGGTCCCTTTGAGTGTTATAATAGTAGGAGGGGGAAGGGACGGATGCGGACGGGCTCCGATTATATGGATCATAGTCATTATAGTTTGAGTCATAATTCCTTGTATTTGTGTTGCCGTAGTAGAAAGGGATGGAACGGGAAAGTGAGGCGGTCGCGGTGGATGACGCTATATTATCATCGTCCTTGTCCTGATCATCATCACTCTGATGATTATTTTCATTTTTTTGAGAATATGTCTTGCCTTGTTCTAGTAGCTGTTGACTCTGATGTTGAATTTCTTGATGTTTCTGAGGCAGATCTTCTTCTCCACGTCGTCCAATTTGAATCCCTAATTCTTCTGCTCCCAATAATAATTCTTGCGGGGACTCCGCACAATTCCCAAGAATGCCAAAGAGTAGAACAGTTAAGAAGACACGGTGTACTAACTCCGTTGGAGTTGGAGCTTTCATGGTAAACATTTCTGAAGAAACAACAGTGATACGATTGTTAGTTCTTCAACCTCTACAGTTTTTCTTTTACTTTTTTTTGTAGCCTCTTTTTTGTTTTTCCTCAGAGAGTCGTCCTTGACTGACGATGAAACTGTGACAGGAGAGGAGACAAGTGGTGTTCCTCGTCAATGTCAATACCGTCTTTCAATTCTTTTTTTTCCCCTATCCTAAACACGTACGCCTCTGTGTCTCTGTGTGTCTCCAATCTTAATCCAAAAAAGTCTTTCGTTCCCTGACTGAGCTGAGAACGCGTAGAGATCTTCTTCTGCTTGAGTCTTTCGAGATCTCTCCTCTCTCTCTCTCTCTATCTCTCTGACTGACAGATCTAATGTTGTCTACAAGTGTGTGTGTGTGTAAGGCCCCTTTTTTGCTTTTGCCACCTCTCTGTCTCTACTCTCTTCAGATTTCAGCCAGTCAGATTTCGGCCAGTGCGTATTTGGATTTGGTTACGTTAGATATGGTTTCACTTAAATGCATCTGCCTCAGCTGCTACACATCTGCTCCTATTTCAAAAGTCCTTTGTTTGTTTTTCAGTTCGCCAGACTCTTTCTTGGGCTTGGACTTTAGTGAGAAGTCTGATTGACTGTGGGTCACCAGGGTCATATGCCAAGGGCTCTTCAAGCTGTAAAATCATAAGACTCAAGTCAGTGCAAAATGCTAAAAATTATTCCCAAAACGGATTCGGATATGGCTTTGTTTTCCGCAATGAATTAAAACTTAATTTATTTGCATAATATAGCACAGCTTGGGAATTTTTACAGAATGAGAAAGACGCTTACAGACTGTGCGTGCTTTGATGTTATAAAAGTTTATGTTGACTTTTTTTTTAAATAGGTAGAATCATAAATCAGTAAGCTTTTTGACTTGGACAAATTAAATGGTTTGCACATTTACTATGTATTTTTCATAACAAAAAGTTGAAGTTGTGGCCTGATTAAAATTAGCATTTAAGAAACACTAAAATAGAAATTGTGATTTACTTAAATTAATTAACAATATAAATTGCGGTTTCATACTTTTCAGTTTATAAATGAAATTCGAAATAATTAAATATTTTTGAAAAATTGATAAATAGCTGTGTATATTTAATCGATAAAAAAATAAAACCGGCAAGTTTTCTTTTGTTGAAAAGTGCATGCTCCTTCTCTAGAAATGTCATTCATGAGTTGATTAAAAAAATGATGGGATTTTATTTCATGTTTTGGATTGGAAAGTTCAACTTCAGTTCTCAATAACTTTCAAAATCCCTATGTTAGCATTCGATATACTTAGACATATGCATTGGATTCATTAAACTTAAAAAATGAAATTTCTATTCACTTATAGCTCCATTAATTTCTACAATTTCATAGTAATAGGCATTGCATGCATAGTGAGTAGTACTGTACACTGTATTTTGGAAAATACTAAGGGAAAGTTTTACAATTTGTAGCAGTTTTTTCCATCGCGTGTGTCGCGTGTAATTAAACTCATCACGTCAGTAAGTATATATTCATAAATAAAAAATAAATTATGTTAAACGGTCCAATAATGTCAATATTAGAGAGACCAGTATATAATGTTAATAATAATTATTAAAAATTTATAGCAATAAAAGAGAAAAACGTTTAATGTTCTGAAACATCAAACCGGATTAATTAAATTTTCACCCTTACGGTTAGTCGCCGGCTTTTCCACACAGCTCTTCAGAATTCCTAAAGTGGTACATGTGTACAATAATTTGGATATAATAAACCACTTTAGATTTAGAAGCACCATTTTTTTTAAACAAAACAATAAAAGTTAATCAATCTCTCGTCACACTCGGAGAATACAAATGGAGGTGTCTATATTGTATTCATGTCAAGTCTGTTTATTAACTTCTCTCGTCTTTACTTCGTTTGGTTTTTGTTTAAATATTTGTGTTCACAGGACCCGGACCAGGATCAATAATAATGTACGTGTTCCTCAGATTGAAGCTAAAAAAGCAAAATTAGATTGAAAATTTTCTGCAGTTTGTTTGTATTATTTGTAGTCCGTCACTGTACTGTACATCACACACACGGCACCATGCAACCACCTTGACTTTGACTTGGTGTTTCTTTACCGTATACTTTGGTGTAACGGTAGGACCTCCTGCTCACTCAAGATCAGATGATCAACTAAAGGCTCGCATCTTCACTCACCAACTTATATAACATTGGAGGAATGAACAAAAGACAGCAGCCACCATCGCATCAGACTTTTATATGCATCTTCTAATCCTGTTGATATTCTTTATTGAAGACTACGACGACGACGACGATGTCGAATTATTCACCATGAAAATCCAGGTAGGTACCTTAATTTAATACATACTCCACGCTTACCTTGGCCTAGGTGTGTGTAATTGTAGAGATTCGCAGATAATGCATAGACAGTGCTATTAGGTGGGGGAAATGAGAATTCGAATTCATTTTGTCAACAGTAACGGCTTCAGGAATAGTAAATCCAACATTCAAAAAATACCTACATATACATGGCTTAAACTTTTTTTCTGGGACATATACAATTGAAATTGAAGGAGATGCAAAGACTGAAGAGGAAGATATGAAGAAGATTCTTCGGATGTTCGCAGCTAATCAAAAGGGATATTTGTAAAGTCGAAATAGCTATTTACTCTCGCAGTCAGTCTTCTATGCTTACCAAGAATTATAATAATAATTTAGTGGGACTTTTTAGCCACATAATATATAACATGGTACATAAATCGAAACCATATTAGTTAGAAAATACTATGTGCTACCTGCTTGAAAGACACGACAAATTCTACAAGTTATGTTTACACTGCTACTCCTACATCTTAAAGTTAGTCATACCCCACTGATTCGTATATCGTACCCGGTATTATTCTATACTGTAATACGGTGATGTTAGAATACGGATAAAAGTGTGATTGAAATTCGACATGAATTTAAATTTATTGAATTTATTCAATAGTTATCACAATTAATTGAGTATACATACCATGAAAATAATGGTAGGATCCTGCCTCTTTTTGTATCCATGGAGCAAACCAGGTCAGGGTACGAATTAGCCGGGTACGACTCAGATGGGGGACGACTCAGCGGGGTACAAACGGGGTGCCAATCAAATACTGCAGAGCTGAAATACATAAACATAAGGATGTTCTGTTTCTGTGAATATGTCTATTTTCTTTTATTACAGATGCATTAGGCTGCGTTGAGGGAGATTGATAGGTAGTGGAAGTCCTAAATACTCGCAGACAAACACCTCATGTCGTCCATGTTATACTCTTGGAATGAAGTTAGTTTTTCAATTTACCATTTACGAACGTTTAGTTTTACTTCTTGTGGTTCTTAACCTACTCATGATGATGATGATGGTGGTAGTGGCGGTGGTCTATTGTATAGAAATTCTAATCTTAAGATGCTTAGCTAGAATTAATGTTGTTGGAGATCCTGTACTAAGCTACGTATAAGTCCCTACTCAATATTTGTTACCACAATAATATAATGCTTGCAACCAGTAGTATTCACTTCATCTCAAACACAAATCTGAGATGTCTTTTGGTTTTGTCTTGTGGGGTGTAGAGTGTAGACACCAGATTTTAAGAATGATTTAATTAAAATTGCAATTATTCCAAAGTTGAGTTTTTTATATTAAATAGATGCATGAAAAGCTTTTCTATAAAATAAAAAATAATTATAAGCGTTTTTCGTTAGTATGCGTTATTTCTTGTAAATGTATGTAGCTTCACACAATTATTTGTATTATTTTTACTACTCTGACATTCAACTTGACTCTATTGACCTTTGAACTATGTGACATTGCGCGTTTTTTTCTTAACTGCTTTCGGAAAATCAATCAGTCCAAACAATAAATACAAAAAAGTTAGATATGTGGAAAAGCGTGTGCACGTTAATATAGGTAGGTACCTACCTACCTACGTACCTAAATATTGGAGGAAATGCTAATTACTATAGTATTGGCTGACTAGTGAGTTGCAGCAAGTAAAGTTTCATGAGTCGATATTAATACGGGCACAATAGCACAGATAGGGCACTCAGCAGGCAGAAAGTAGACAAAAATGCAAACTGCCGTTCCACATCTAATTATGGATAAGAAAACAAGGGCTAAAGCCCTAATTTGTTATTTCGCTCTTCATTTTATTGTTAATGATCCACTAAATGGGTTTAAGATGACATGACAGAAGGAAGCTAGAGATTCCAATTAAACAAGCATTATGCGCACGCAGTGACCGCCTGACCATACCATGTTCACATTCTGTAAAATGCAATAAGTGTTATTATAGTGCAGAAGTCTGGTTCTGGTTGTCTTTATATATATATACATGGTGGGCCATTTATTTCCGAAGATTTTAACACGCTATAAAAGCCAAGTTTATTATTTGAATACAACAAGCCAAAGGTCGGCGTTTGAATTAGCCTACCTATCGCCTATCCTATTTTTTTGAAAAATCCGAATGCCTACCTATCGCCTATTCTTTTTCCACGATTTTTTTGTAGCCTACCTATTGCCTATTTTTACCAATTTGCCTGCCTACTGCCTATTTTTTAAATTAGCCTATATTTCATAAATCAGCCTATTAAAAGCCTATTTTTTATAAATAAGCCTTCCTAAGTTACTATCTAGATGCAATAAAAATACTAATTTTTGCCAAAATGCCCAAATTATTAGAAATTTTGCGATACAAAAAAGGCAAAAAATGCACATCATAACTATTTTGCGTACCAGGGAGAATTTCTTTGTTGCCTATCCTATTTTTTATCTTTTTAATTTGCCTGCCTATTGCCTATACAATTTTTTTTAAAATTGTCTGCCTGCCTGCCTATCGCCTATATTTTTGCCTATATTATAGGATAGGCGCCGACCTTTGCAACAAGCAATATACAAAAATAAAGACAATTTATGGGAGATTTGTTTGACACCTCATTTATCAAAATCGGTTAAGAATAAATGACAAAATGGCCTAACTAACAAAAATCACAGATTTTAGATTTTTTGGTCAATCCTAAAATTATTTTTTAACAACTTTGATTTACAATTAAAGCGTAAAACAATGCAGACTATCCCCACAGAAAAAAATCTGGCAAAAATTTAAAAATTTAAAAAACAAATTTTAAAATCTTAAAATTTGTTTTACAAATTTTTAAATCTTAAAATTTGTTTTACAAATTTTTAAATCTTTAAATTTTTAAATTTTTGCCAGATTTTTTTCTGTGGGGATAGTCTGCATTGTTTTACGCTTTAATTGTAAATCAAAGTTGTTAAAAAATAATTTTAGGATTGACCAAAAAATCTAAAATCTGTGATTTTTGTTAGTTAGACCATTTTGCAATTTATTCTTAACCGATTTTGAAAAATGAGGTGTCAAACAAATCTTCCAGAAGTTGTATTTATTTTTTTGTATAATGCTCGTTATATTCAAATAATAAACTTGGCTTTTATAGCCTGTTAGAATCTTCGGAATTAATTGGCCTACCCTGTATATATGTCACGAGTAATAGGTAAACTTCTCAGATTTTTATTTAGCATTTTGAACGTATAAGGTATTGAAGAAGCATCAATAACCAATTGTAGCAATAATTTAATTATTTAAAATGTTTAAAATATAATTGAGTGGGAATGGGCATGATTAGACCATCAAGTCAAGTGCTACTATATTTTAAATCCTAATTAAAAGTATTTTAAAGAGCACATGCTTCGAATTCGAATTCAAACTGAAGAAAATGTTATTCTTGCAATGTTTGCTTTCAAAACGAAAGGTCCCCCCAAATCGTATTCGGATTACATAATGTAATAAGTAGGTAATCCTAGTAATAAAAATGCTAAAATAAAAGTACAGGGTGGGCCATTTATTCTGAACGATTCTAGCAATAAAAATTTTTTAAATTAAAAATTTTGAAATTTTTCAAAATTATGAAATTTTGAAAAATTATGAAATTTTTAAAATTTTGAAATTTTCAATTTTTAAAATTTTAAAATTTAATTTTTTTGAAATGTTTGCCAGATTTTTTCTGCGGGTATAGTCTTCATTGCATTACGCTTTCGTTTTAAATCAAAGTTGTTAAAACATAATTTAAGGATTGACCAAAAAATCTAAAAACTGTGATTTTTGTTAGTTAGGCCATTTTGTAACCAATTCTTGACCGATTTTAATGGATATGGTGTCAAACAAATCTCCCAGAAGTTGTCTTTATTTTGGTGTATTGCTGGATATATTCGAGTGATAAACTTGGCTTTTATAGCCTGCTACAATCGTTCGGAATAAATGGCCCACCCTGTATATGTAAAGCGTATAAAAGGAATAGTTTAATTATAAAGCCATTCTCTCCAGTTTACAATTAACCACCGCACCGTCAAGTCAATGTTCTCATCTGGGACATATTTGAGGAGATTAAGTATAGTTGTCTTCAATATTTTCTGTGCAATTTCCTATTTGCTTATTCCACGTCATTTTCAATCACATTACACAGTATTGTTATTGTTATTTCTCAGGCTCTCCTTAATTCTATAATTACATATAGGGTGTAGTCACAGTGTTGGTAATGGAAGTGGACTTTACATGTTCTGTTAAATGTTAAAGAGAGCCCGTCGCGCATACAGGCAAATTTTAAGCTCAACAAGCTGCAAGAACTACTTAATCTAAACGCTGTAAGATACAAATCAAAATTAAAGCCGAAAAGGAAAAGCAAAAGCAAAACGGTGATATCTTAAAAACCTAAAAGTACATAATATGTAGCTTTCTGTCTTCTGTATTGTGCATGGCATGCAATTCACTGTACGGGTAGATAGATACATATTTACCGTTCACGGCACGACGCTCAAATCCACCAAATCAAAGGCCTCATCTTTAAGAAAGAGTTGAGAGTTTGTTGAGGAGAGTTTTTGGACTCATGGATTTTGATAGTTATAGTGTATATAATTCGTAGGAAAAAAAAGAGAATGACAATGAAGTGCTTTGGTCTTATCTTTAGACTTTCGATTAAAATACACTCACAATTCAAAGTAGTAAAAATATACAGTACTATTTTCTGTACACTTTTCTCGCAGCTTAGTCACTCGTATATAAAAATATATATAAAACTTGCAAATACTGTGCAATCTGTACCTAGTTCCGCATTAGAGAGACAACGCAATGACTGCCTGTAATGATTTTTTCACCAGTGCACACAGCAATTGAAAGTCGACATTTTAACGGAACGACGGCGTCAATGGTCAATGGTCAATGCGGAAGTTTTGACAAGCTCATGTCCTGTCTCTGTCTTGGGATGTGATGCCTCAAGTATTTTTCTATTTTCAAATTTCCACTTTATTTCAATGCATTAAAACCCTCAAGAATTGACACGAGTAAAATAATATATACATATATACCTACCTTTATATATCATAGCAGCTTGTAGTGTAGTCCGGGTTTTTTCTCGCTGTCTGTCTATAAACGTCGATTAAGATGTTAATGTTAATGTGCTGTGAAAACTTCCTGGGTTTTCCTTTATTTAATGTTTAAATCTTGCTTCTGAAGCTATACATATATTTTGTTATTATGTATAATGCTGATGAATTCCGTGATTTTTGGAACGCATGTGATTCCTAGGAATTGAGATTTAAAAATAAGGATGAAAGTACTCAATCATCGTTATCATGTCGGAATTCGTTGCCGTCTCTTTAAACGGGGGGATACATAACGACATCGGGCAACGTACCAAGCAACAAACCAACAAGATTCGCATTAGCACTATATATTTACATGGACTGCGTGCAATGTTAAATGCATGATGGATTAACAACACTATTGATCAGATCAACATGCTGTGTCTGACTATATTATAGGATATAAGACTACGAATGCATCCCGTTTCATTAATTAATTTCTTCTCAAGACGCAAGCAACGGGTTTGATTTGACGTCTCAAGTGCACATAAGTAATTTGTGTGAATTTTATTTACTGCCGTTAAATTCTGCCAGTTGTTACATATACATAGTATGCATATGAGATGCCTAACATAGCATTGCTATATTATTTTTCGTCGTTAGAGTTGTAAACAATTCTAATAAAGCCATTTTTCCCTACGAATACAAAATAAAAAATACATGTAACTGCAAAATGCTTGTACTCGTGCTGTTATCATTTTGATATTGAACTCAAGTCAATTATTTCAATATGTGCAATTAAAAAATCGTGATATTTAAACACAGTAAATTGGGAAAATTCGAGGAAAAGAAAAATTGTAAATTTGTTACAATTAATTACGAATTAAATAAAATGAAACAAATCGAGTGCCTTACAAATTTAATTACTGTTTTTAAATTGGCCAAATGCAAATACTGCTTTGAAAAATGCGTACCTAATTTAGACATTGGATGGCTTTGAACTGATTTAATACAACATTTTACGATTTTCAAAATAGTATCAATTAATTAAGTATGCATACATTTTTTCATTACACCGCGGTCATTTCTTACCCCGCGCATGTGTACCCAGGTAATTTGTACTCTGCATAATATTTTACCCTATTTAATTCGTCCCCTGTTACATTTATAAGGTTAAAATTGCCGACAAAATCATAACTTGATAAGCATCATTTTTCCAGGATCTATTATAAGGTCCCAAGTTTTAAATAACTTCTGGGGTCTTTAGAATGCAGTAAATTCGAAACGTTAGCTACATCTTACGGGACGATTCAGCCGGGTATAGATAATTTGGCGTATTAATAGCCCGGACGCGAATGAGCAGCGTACAAACAGCCCGGGCACGAATGATACCCCATCGATTTTGAAATATCGTCCAAGTACACATTAAGAGCATTTTAAAATTCTCTTGGGCAGAATATATATGTGTATATTTTAACATTGCAAAATATGTAGAACATTCTCCGATGATTTTTCGAAACGTTTCAAAAGGAAAATGTTTTATTTTAAATGTCATACAAAAAGATAATTTATTTTAAAATGCATCAGTTTTACTTGTAGGAATACGTATAATAGTGCCAATTGAGCATTTTGCAATTTTTGGAAAACCTTACGAAGAAAGATGTATGTACATTGACAGAAATCTATATAGCTCCACGCACACGCATAGCAAACGTATAAATTAGTATATTAGCTGAAACACATTGTGGAAACGTCTGTCTTTTTTGCATGCATTGTTATGATTACATTCCTTGTAGTTGATTGCTGACAGTTAGGGTTGGGCTTGGGGTTGAGATTTTGTTTATTTGGGAATGCTTTACTCAAAACTTAAATATACTTTGAGCCTTGAGCGCGTATAAGGAAGAAGTTAAAAAAAAGAAGGGAGCTCATGAAAATAAATGCTACATGACGTACCGCAATCAGATGACAATAAAGCCCACTTGAGACCTATGAGATGTTCGAGTTTGGAATTAGGAATTTTTGCGTCCGTAGAAAAAGGAAGAAGCTTTGATGAAAAAGGACGAATGTGTGAAGGATATAATATACGATACAGGATGACGAGGAGACTTGACGACGACAGCATAGCATTATGTATAACAGCAGTGCAAGAGCCAGAGAACAACAACAACAACGACATGAACAACAACGGCAACAACAAAACGAATGATGACGAAGTATTCATTCACAGAGATGATGATAAAGAAGAAGAAGAACATAAATATATAAAATGGAGATTAAATGTTGGTTGGATCTAAAACTAGGAATTGGCACATTAATTCCGCATCGACATCATTTACTTTGTTAAACGCCATAGCCAAATCCTAAAACTCACATGAGAGTGCTCTTTCCAATTTTCTATTTTTATCTTTGTCATTATTATATTATAGAGCTCCTCACTTTACTATTCACTGCAACGCAACGCAACGCAGGGCTCTGCTATACGCTCTGCTTCTGTATCTCTAATTTCTGCGTCTACTTACAAACCGATTCGCTTTGTAGATTTCCATTTTGCATTTTTAATTCTTACAGATGATTTGTGTGTGTGGCAGGAACTTCAACCATTTGTCTCGCACATTTTTCGAAGCAGACGCTCAGACAGACACTGTTTCATTTTTGATTCCAGATCATATCTGCTTTGGCATCCGTTGTAATTTGCTTATAAAAAAATGTTATAAGCAACTATATTAGCTGCAACATTTTTTATTATAAGCAAATTAAAACTGATGTCAAAAAAAGTTATCTGTGGAGTCATAACTGAAACCGTGTATGTCTAAAAGTTTGCTTCAAAATGTGTGTAAGGCAAATTTTCATGCTACCACTGCACTAGATTAGCCACTTGTAAGAATTAAAAATTCTTGTTAAAATTGCTAAGGTGTAGTCAAATACAAAATCGGTTATAAAATATCCAATCACACAAACCATTTTTGATTTTAAATATCTTAGTGAATCTGGTGTATAATACCGCAAATCTTCAAGCACGACTTTCAGTAGTAGCATATTATAGTGGCCTCACATACAGAATCTTTTTAACGTGAAAGAGAGTAAATGTTACACTACACTATTTTACAGTAAGACTGAATTGAAAATTATTACAAAACTTGCAGAATATTTAATGTTACGCGTCTAAATAAAATTATTTTGAATATTTTAGCATGACATATAGGATATATGTATTAAATATATTCTTATGACAAAATTGTATTTCCGAATTAACCTAAAAAATTTCATTTTGAATGTGAACCCCTTGATCCGTATACTGTGTCTTTTAGGCAACTTTCTGTAATGAAAGCAGTTGACGAATAAAGTCTTTTATTATTATTTAATAGAAATTACCTTTTTCAAATTTGAGAGTGCAGTATAGCGGTAGCGGTAGAAATGAATTTTGCAATTCATACTTTTCTTTCAAAATACAATAAAAAATATTCAAAGCATATTTAATAAATCCTATAGTTTGTTTGTATTGTTGATGCATACACATCTACCTACGTCTACCAACGACCAAGAATAATGGGTATGTGGGTGCCAATGCGCCAGTTTTGTACTACAAAAAATACACTGTCTGTCTCTGTCTGCTTCCCTGGTCTGTTTCGGTTTGGTTTGTCTGCTGAGCTCTGTACGGATTAAAATTAAGAGCAGTAACGAGTAACGACGACAGGACAGCGTAACATGGAGGGCCGGACACAACCCCATAGAAAACCCATTGGCCACATTATTTTTTTAACATAATAATAATAAATCATACACCGGCAAGTACAGCAATACAGTCCATTAATATCCCCATTACCAAAATAAACTATGGTAACAAAAAGAATCAAAATATCTCTTCAAATTTTCTTAATATTTTGACTAAATATTTTCAAACAATGAATGTGCCTATACTAGAGTATACCAGCTCAAGATATAATATTATTCTTATTTTCGTAAACGTCGTTGTAAATAATTCTTTCTGTCTATTGTACATAATGCATTGTGCGGAGTAGTGAGGAAAGTATCTGTATTTCCTCGGTCTTGCTATAATAATATTTTTTATAATAATGTCGGAGTCAAGTCGACCAAGTCGAAGTCGAATACAACCTTTCCAAATATAATAATGGTCATCTAAATACTTAAATGGAATATACAAAATAAAATAAAAGACTGTGAGGCAGTCAGTGAAGGGAAGTGCACTGTAACTCAATTGGAGTGCAATTGCAATGGGAATGTGCAAACTCAAAATACAGCAGCGTATATTATAATGACCAGTGTGAATATATATTTGAACAATGAAAACTATTGAAAACGAACAACAATAATTTTCTCAATGAATGAGCCAGCACTTTTCTCTCTCCCTCTCTCTCTATAAGAATAAATAAGAGCACAGTGTGTGTGTACGATGGCCCAAACCAAAACCGAGCTACTTCAAAATCATCATCTATTTAGCCTCAGCTAATAATTAACACACCTCCTTAATAAACCATGTTCACCTTCCAACAATGTATGTACATGTTGAGAAGTATGGACATACTACACAGACGCTAGACGGAGACGGAGACGGGGATTTTCAATTGGATTTCCATTTGGAATGGGAAGCGGATGCATTTAATGGGATTTAATTTTTAATTATTTCTAATGTGAGTCAAACTCAAACTTGGCTCTTCTATGCAGAAAAAGAATTAAGGAGACTTTGATTTTTGGATGCGGTTCTGGTTCTGGTACTGGTTCTGGTCTGACATAGTAAGAGCATTGAGGGGTGAATACAATGATATATAACTACCCACGTAACTACATATATTCGAAAATATTTAAACCTTGGAAAATTGGATTATTATAAGTTCATTCCTATACAGTATTGTTATTGTACTCGGTGTTAGTGTTAGTAGTACTAGGCCAGGAGGGCTAGTCAACCTATACAGAAGACAAGCATAGGGGAAGTGTGTGTGTGTGAGCACTATATACAGATGTACACTGTATACTGTATACAGTATGTATTGTTACTACACTACTTGTAATATTTAAATGTCCTCCATTAAATCTAAAGAAATATCTTTAAATCAAAATCAAGATCAAGATCAACGAAAGGGGGCATCTTTACTTTTAATCGGATTCTTTTCTCATCCCATTCTAATGTCTTTCCTTCTCCATTATTTATTATAATATTGTTTAGTCCGTGGAGGATGCAATACATACTAGACATTAAAAATATAGAAATAAAATTTTTTAAATCTGAATCAATGCAAAAAGGTAGTATATCCAAGCGTTGGTAATTTCAAGTTTTATGTACTAGTAGGCACCTACTTTTTTTCAGAAATAATTGAATTACAAAAGTTTGAAAGTAAGTATTTTTAAGCAATTTTTTAAAAGTGCAAAATTGCTGGATTAACTGGTTTTGCGCAGCGGAAACTATTTTTAATTGATTAAACATTCTAATTAAATTTTTTGTGTAAAGTGCAAAAGGTTCCATCTAACAGTTTTTGAGAAGTACAATGTATTCTAATTAAATAAAACCTAAAATAATATATTCTTACTAACATAACATTGTTGAATCTGTGTGTATACTAGATATCTTTTTAAAAATTGCAAAACATCATATTTGAGTGTTATGTATCCAAACTATATGCATATAATGCACTACTGTGCTTAAATACTGCTGTAGAAAATCTTTGAATACAGATATTCCATTTTGCACCTTTGAACAGCTGTGTAGGACGTAGCTAGTTATGCAGCTTCATCAACTACGACTGAATAAGTTGTAAGTACCTTACTCCATGGAGTATATGAATTCATGTAAATCAGCTAAAGATACATATAAAACTTGTCTGATAATAAAAGCTTCTAGTTCAGTGACAGTGTGTGGTGGAGGATAACAACATTGAGGATTTATTGCAAAATAAATAGCATGGGATTTACACGTAGAATTTGAATTTAAGCACATACATAATTATGATAGTATATGCACACACTTGTATTAAAATTATATTAGTTACAAAAAGATAAATAGATTTCGTTCTTTAAAAAAATTGGAATGCCATGACAGAAGGGCAAAATCTAACCTAATGCATAATGTGTGCATATAATTATTATAGCTAACATATGAAACATCTTCCCCGTCTATATACGTATATTCATGTACACTCTTATTTTTTTTCTCATGTCTGCGTATCAGAATCAGAATCAAAATCAGCATCATCCTTCAAGAGAGTTTATAATGAATCTCTTAAGTACAACAAAAGGGATGATGCGCTGCTGGCTTTGCTTTTCCTCTGGCCGCTTGACTTTGGTTTAGGCTCCTTGACTGTTTTGACTTGGACTAATGGGTGCCGCGGGTGCACTAAATGTTCATCAAAACTGAACTAAAAAGTATAAGTTGACTCTTTGAGATTTATATTCAAAGTTGCAGAGTTTAAAAGGGCTGCACTGGCACTGGCACTGGCACTGGCTATAGGATAGAGATGTGAGAATAATACTGTATGAATCTCTCATTTCTATTGTTACAAGTTTTATGCTTTTTTTCTCCGTCTTCATCGTCGTCGTCGTCGTTGTCCTATGACTGACTCGTGTCCCAAATCTTTCGTCTTCGTCTTCTTCATCCCCATCCTTGTCGACGTCGTGGTTTCCTTTAGTTTTGGTTGAACCTGTCAAGGGCGACTGATTGTTTTTACATACTCTGAATAATTCTCCCTCTGTTATGATCTTGTCTTTTCTTGGTTTGGATTTTTGGTTTTCTACTGTTCATCTTTGAACTTTTAGTTCTTTCTTCTTTTCAGTTTTCATTTCCATATATCATAATAATATCATATTTGCATACTGATATGCTTATGCAGATCGTACTATTGTATGTACGGCATAGTTGTAATTTTCCTTTGGTACCATTTACCAGCATATTATTACTTTGTTTTCGTTTTTAATTTCGATGATCCGGATTCTTCTCTGTTTCTGACCTATGCAGCTACATACATACTTATTTTGATTGCATCTGATTTTCCTGCATGTATTACGGTGATCGTCACTATTCACTGGTAATACATATCGATCAGCGGCATCGCTTCGCTGATCAGCTGATTTAATCAAGGAGCATCTTTAATCAATTTGCTATAATAAAATTTAAAATAACGCAAGATTAAGATTGCGATTGTGATTATGCTTGCAATAGATCCATTCTGAAGAAATGTATAACCTGAAATTGAAACCTATAATTGAATAACTATTTACCTATTTAGGATTTCAATTTGAAAACTAGTTCAGATTCTGTAGTAAGATAATATGTGGGTACCTGAACTATGTAAAATATTCAAAGTGTTAGTGTTATATTAATTACAATAGAGATTTAAATACGGCCAATATCTACACTGCATATTCGACGGTGTTGCCCCTGTTGTTTGTTTGCATTCGGTCCTGTTTACTGCTCTATAATTCCAAATTCAAAAAGTTGGTCCAACCAAGTGTATAACATTGTTATTAAATCCGCAAGGGAGCAAAGCATTTCATCCAGATCTAAAATTATATGATTTACCACAGATGACTTGACTGTTTTACTTTACGTCACCGCGCGACCTAGAAATATCATAAGAATATAATAAAATATAACTCATACATTTACATATATATAATATAGGTATTTGAAAATTATCATTTTTTTAATATTTATTTTTGTTTCCCCCCTTTGCACTATGTGCTGCACCAAATGCCAAATACTGAGACATATAAACTGAACCCAAATTTAAAATGTAAACTTATGTGTGGAAACTCAAATACAATAGAAAGATAGCGATTAACCCAGCGCACCCGTAAATGCAATAAAGGTATTAATCGCATCGTACCTATCAATCTACATGTATTCGTTCATATTTTTTAAAATGTCTTTTATAAAAGTGTTCGCTATTGTAATGGTGTTATGACGCCTTAAAAAATGTTACAGCGCTCAATTTAAGGGAACAACACAGGAGTGAAAATGACAATGCAGAATTTAAAATTCTGTATTATATGACAATATAGTTTATATGACTTTAAACTCCTTTAAACTATTACGGTAAAAAAATATTGTAGAATTAAATCATTCTCATGACTACGCTAACAAGTTGAAATCCACAAACCATTTCACACTTGCTTTAACAATATATATGTATATAATCAAGCTAATGGGCTCCCTGATGAAATATACATATACGATGCACATGTAGGATATAAATGGGGAAATTGTACGGTGGGCTACCTGCCTCTGCTCCTGTTCTGTTGTAGTATTTGAACGTATTTCATGTTTGACTTCAAATTATAAATTCCAAATTCCTAAGTTGTTGTAATGCTCGCAAAAGTTAAAGTCTAAAGTCATGAATGAACAAGCAATAATCTGGAGGAGTTAGCCAAGCAAAAAAAAAATAAATGTGTACACAAAAATAGTGAAGCTTCATATAATTAAATGAAAATATAGGATTACGATTATATATACTCCTCATACAAATGATGAGACATGCTTCTTCATTGGAGTCCATATAGGTATAGGTAGGTATAGGTACAATATTTTTGGTCTCGCAGTGGTAATGGTTATGGCTATGGTTTATGGCAGCACGTAGCTTTACTTACTTTAAAGTTTAAAGAAAAAGAATGATATTTGCTTTCTTTCATTTTTTTCCCCCCTGAATTTTACAGGAATTCCATTTTTCTATTTTCCATGCGGATGTACCATGCTGTTCTCTTGACCCTCTAAGTTTATGGCCGTAACACCGTTTGCGTTTTACTTTACTTTGCATTACATTACATTATTGGAGAGGGTAGAAAAGTTACAAGTTGAAAATGCATTGGTTTGCCTTTTTTTTTCTTTCTTAGTTTGTCTTCGCGTATTCGCATATCATTCAAATGAGACCGTCGCCCTCGCCCTTGGTCACGATTCTTATATTCTCCTACAATGCCTCTCACTACTACTACTACTCTTCACTCTAAAGAGAGACAGGCGGGCTGTTTCTGTCGAGGTTCAAGAATTCAAGAGACTATTCCTAATTTTTCTTATACTTGGGCACGTGGGCTTTGGCTACTAGTGAGGACTTGGAGTTTTATACCATATTTTATTACTTTGCGACTTTTTTGGTGTAGTATTGTACCTGTACGTATAAACATTTCCCTTTTTTACCTGTACATATATATGTAGAGCCACCATCACTAGTACCTACTTACTATGTATGTTACCATTATTTTCTCATTTTGTAGTTGCTGACGAGTGCAAAATTGAAAAATATAGAAACAATTTAATTTTCCAAGCTTCAAAATGCGCTATCTGCGTATGGAGTAAATAATGTAACTACTTAACACAATTCATGTTTAGAGAAAAGTATGCGGCATTTGCGTAGTTTTTTTAAATGGAAATAAGTACCTACATAAAATAAAATTACAGGTGTACGCATTTTAAATCGTAATTTAATTTAATCACGAAAGTTTTTCTACTTTGCATAAATAAAACATTCATATTTAAAAGCAAGATCAATATAATGTAACGTATAAGCTTTACAGAATTTAAAAAACGTAGGTACCATATTTTGCACCTTAAACTTGAGTAGCAACACCAACAATGATGATTTGTTTACTACAAAAGAATAATTTGTTTGTTCTGTGGTAAATGTGTGCATTCCATTGTATGGATAGTTATGATGCCATGATGGTGAGGATACCATATAGAAAATAATATGTTGACGCTAACTAACTAACAACTAAAAAAAATGATATCCTAAATGGCACATTACTATTAAGTCAACGCAACGTCCAAACGTCCACGTACATAGGGGATGGGGATGGGGACGCCGGTGTGGTCTGGTCTACTGCACTGGTCTCGTCTCTGATGTATGTAGCACTGGCACTCTAGTACTACTAAGGCAATACGGATGGTACTCAATATTATTTTCTGTGTACACTACTATTATTATTATCCTATAATATTTGTGCAACATAGTCAACCATCACCATCACCATTACCATCGTAGCTTCGTCATCATTACTAAATATGTGAGTAAACATGACACACTGACTGATTGCTACTGATGACGATGGCGTGAGAAAATTCATAATTCAGTCCAAGAACCCAAAGAGAGTCAAAGTCTCAAAAACTCAGAGAATATGTCCCCTATACCTTTAGTATTAAATTGTATTTTTGTAGGTAATGCCAAAGGTAAAAGTACTACCCTGCAATTATTATTATTATTAGATATTTTTATTTACACTATTTCTGAGTGCATTTCTTTTATAGCTTTTTATTTCTAATGTCTTTAAAGTATGCTCTCTGCACATCCGCAAACAAAGTACATATATGTACTAATTTTAGTCGTCATCGTTCATAAATAACACAGTATACCTATGTACAGGTAAAAGTTGGAAGTTAATTTTGTATCTGTATTTCGTAGATATAGACAATACACAGTACATACAATATCGTTCGAAGCATATCGTGACAAAACTGTCACACATTTTTTTCGCACTATTTATATTTTTTAATTTGGTAACTAACTTTTCGTAGCACTCATTAATCTATTTGGAACTGAAAGGAAACTACACCCAACCAAACAAAACGCAAAGGTTAAACATTAAAAAAAATTGTTGTCATCTTCTGTTTTCATCTTGCACATTTTATGTGTAGTGTAATCTTACAATATGATTGTTACTTTCCGGATAAATCTGTAGGACGATGAAAATTATGATACACCTTATGGGAGTAGTATAGCCTGGATTATTATTATTGATGACACCGACGATGCAATGTGGGTGACAATACAATAATATGTGGTGGGTGAATGAATTATAGAATCTTTGGTTGCATAGCATTTTGATTGCATAGATGTTTTGTGGTTGCGGTTCTCTTTTTACATATACACCGCCCACCACACACACCCCAGAGGAGCCGACCACACTCACTCCCTGTACACAACAACACTGTGTACAAATGCGCTTTTAAATTCCCATTCATTCAGTCTATTTCCATTGATTAAATTATTTTGATTTTCTTTACATAACACTCGTTAACTATGCAGATATGTGTTAGAGAACCTGTGGACAGCACAAATTAAATAAATTTTAAATTAGTGTTCTACGTCTACTGCCTCTCCCGTGACCGGGCTTTGAGTCTTTACAATTTCTTTCCCCAATAACATCAGTAGGGTATACGTCTGATTTTTTGAAGGTGTTAAAAACCAAGAGGCATAACTACTATTACAATCACAGAAAAACTATTCGTGACTACATGCATCTCTGCATTGATAAGGGGGGAAAATCAACGAGTTTACTATTTACCTTTCATATATCTATGTATAAACTAATGCGATGGTGAGATGGTCCTAAATGGCATAATACGGAATACGGAAATCACCAGATTTTTTATTTAATTTAGTGGGGGTAGCCATGTGGAAATGGAATGGAGGAGAGACGTGTGAACAATCTTGAAGATCCATGTAATTTGGACGGAGCATAAATTAATGTATGTACATCAGTCAGGAAAGACAAAAACGTGGACGGGCAAAAATATTAGTACGAAACGTAGTACATATAGTTAATTATAGTGACAACTGACAATTTTTCTCCTGGCAGGAAATGTGTGGTACTGATGTTGCTAATGATATATAGCTGTATCCTATCCGCCATCACAAATACTTGTTCTATTAATTAAACTACTACAACATTCTACACGCTTTACGCTGCGTGCGACTCCGACTTAACTGTACGGCTCTACGGAAATAAAATTCAAAGAAATTGAAAAGACAAAGCGAAGAGTTGCGTGAGTGTAATTTTAGTTATTAAATTTCATTAAAAGTCGCACGCAATTAGATCAGATCACATCAAATTTAAAATCAAGCCATGCTTTTTTTATCTATAAGCAAAATCAATGTAAATCCAGATTTCTTGTTACGACGCCATGTTACTTTTTCCATGTCATGCTTCAAAAAGTTGAGACCAGATCTGATCAGACATAGACGATAATGGTCACAGCGACTTTTTTTCAGCTGCAGTTACTTTCTCGAATTAAATACTAAATACTGCTATAGCTGCGTAAAAAGCGTGCAGTATACCTTTGCTGCATGCAGAACGTAAATATGAATAATTATTATAAATACATACAAAATTCAACTTGCATGTATGTGGTTTCCGTTTGACCTACCTATGTATATAGACCTATAGGTATTTTAATGCATACATACAGCTAAGGCTAACACGAAAATCATTTTGTTAATTAATTTTAATTGAAAACGATAAATATAATCAAAGTCTAGTCCACATAACCTATTACACTACATTGTAAAATTTCCACTGGTCTATATGTATAACTTTGTCCAATCAATACATTTAATCTCTGTATCTTGAATCTGTCTGTACAGACAGCTTGGGTCCACATAGCAAGTTCAGCATAGGAGACGTCATAGAAGTATGTATACAATTGAGATTTTATTAAAATCAAAAACTGAATATCCGGAATCTGATAAAATCAAAAATAAATAAGCGAATCTCATCCTCGATGTCCACGACCAAATGCTAAACAACAACAAAAGCAGGAATGACGAAACTTGTATTATCTTCAACGCGTCCACGCATCCACAATCGATATCGAATCGATGAGCATCTTTTGTTCACAACTCATATCACACCTGAAGTTTTAAATTATTAATTACGACCTAAGCTGCAGTGTTTTTGTACAAACTGTTCCAAGCTATCAAAGTTTTGATTTTCGATCAAATGCGCGATAAATATATGTATCAAATTTATACTGTTTTCAACGATAATAGAAATTAATTTTGCTTGTATTTGTAGCTATATTATGGTTGTGTGTGTGGGTTGCATGTGCTAAGCATATGGGTTCATCGTCAGATCCGGTTTTTAATTTACCAAGATCAATATACTATTGTAAACTGAGCAATAATTAATGTAAGCGTGTATTTACAATTTACAACTCGAATTTCAGTCCAGGACAAAACTCCAATGCAAAACACAATAAATTTTTTAAAAAGTAGGAAATAAACTAAAATCCTGATCTAACGAAGCTTTACAACTACGATAAAAAGGACAGTCAACAGCTGATACTTACAAACTTATTCATCCGTTAAAACAACGTACCTACCTAGACAATATACATCCCTATGCTGAATTTACCGACTGTCAAGTCAGAAAAAATTATCATTTAGTATAGGCATCAGATCAAACTGTATTTGTTTTGTATTTGCACATATTCGATTTTTTTACGTGATTCAGACGTTTACGTATTTACCAAATCGTGTAGTGTCTTGTACAGTGCAACGTGAAAGAAAAGTTTGACTCTTGAAGTCGAATGTCATTGTCGTCATTTTTTTTGGGAAGAACTTCAACTCGAGGCTCACGCCAAGAAAAGGAACAGGATAGGCAGTGCAAAAAACCGACCGCCAAGCATAAAAAGACCTCTATTATAATATACTGTACGTATATAGGTGTGTAACAAAACAGCGGTTGAAATGTCGTTAATGTTGAAGATCGATCTGTAATAGTAATAGTAAAACTAATAGAATATCGTAAAAGTGTCTTCACAAAAGACGACAACGTTAACGACAATGATCTTCACAAGAGAGAAGATGAGAAGAAGTGCATAAAAAACTTATGATCATGAATCCTTTTCATTGCTTCATTGCACATAATCCTCACTTTCTTTTTGCTCTAAAAAACAATCGAAATTGCTTTGTTTTCAAAAGAATAGGGAAAATCATACCTTATATAGCGAATAAACGATTAACCTATGCCGAAATGTCAAGCAAGTTAAACTTTTTAAAAGTCAATGTCTAATACCGAAAGCACCTTTCAAATTCCAAAACGTCAAATTCGAACAACTATTAATGCTGCGCTATGGGGCTCATTTCTTGGTCTTATAGTGTTTGTTATTGGTACATGATGCAGTACATAAAATAAATTCAAATATGAGATATCGATATCCTTTTACACACGTTACAATGCATTGCATTGGATTGAATCGTATAAATGGAGAGCAAAATACGAGAAAAGCTTTGAAATGATAATAAAATATATAAGGCTCAATCAACCGCGTTCACTCTCTTTTCCGTCTTTGTTTAGTGAGATGCGACGGACTGACGCTCACGGCGACGGCTGAAACGATTTACTACCTATGGATTCTTCTTATTTTTGTTGAATTACATACAAAAATTACAAGCACGATCACTAGCCATCGAAGAAGGTTAGCAATAGAGAATAACCCAATAAATACATATATATAGATAGATATGTTGCATTAACAAAGGGAAAGGTTAAGCAAAAGTAAGAAAGGTTATTTTTCTCGCAATTCTACATTCAGTGAGTTTTAAGAACAAAGGAAATGAGTCATTAAAACTTACATTAAATCTATCTGGTGGAAAAAATAACTGTTTTTCGCTTCGCACTATCGAAATCGATACATATACATTATTTTGGAGAAATACTGTAGTTTATTCTATGACAGAATTTCATTTTTGGCATAGGGATGAGATGAAACTATTTCATTGGCATTAAATTCATACTAAAATTTCGTGCATTACTTTATAATATTATTATACTTTTGTTTTTCAGTCAGCATCCAGCGCCAGTTAATAGTTTACCTTAATGCATTTATCACGTCGTTAATATTTATAGAGTTCTACTCGTAATTCTTGTGGGTAAGAGAATTACTCTTAGAGAATGTCACGTTGGATTGGAATTTGGAAGTAGTGTAGTGATTAGAGGATCATTTAACATACAGTACGAGCACGAATTTTTAATATACCGATGTAGATCTTGTTTTTATCACGCTGACAATAACAAATATAGCAAATAACTGGGTGGCTACATTAGACAAATATAAACAATAAAGTGCGTAGTTATGTTATTTGGGGGGGGGGGGTAACACACGGGATGCTCTCACTGGGAACAAGTTCAAGATCAACTGTCGAAATCTCTTGGTGTGACATTTCTGTTCAGATAAAATGGAAAGGGAAAAAAAGGCGTGTGCAGAGTAATAAAATAAACATTTGAGCAAATTATATATCTAGCTGATGTTGACCTGATTCAGTTTCTACGTCTATATAATGTCTATTTATATATATACACGGTCATATATTGCGTACACCTTATAGAACCTGTGCACTGTCTTCTTAGCCACAAGAGAATGTTTTGAAATGTCAATACAATACGATAAAATAAAGATTGTTTTACCTAATTGTTTTTTATAGTCTGGTTCCGACGATCGCGATCTTTGCTCTACTGTCACCGACACCGAAAGCATCGTCGTCAGGATTAACTATCAAATAGCAATTTGTAATATTTCAATTTCTTCTTCCAAGCACTTGCTTTACATCTCACTTTTCAATGCCCCAACCCATAATAGTCATATTCTGTCATATAATAATAAATGCTTTCGCCGAGGTACATGAGAGCCACCTTATAATAGAAAGGTAAGTACTGCGCAAAATAATATTGCCCTACATTCGAGATGAATCCGTTTTTAAATATTTAAGTGAAACCTAGAGTTATAACATGAATTATATTAGCATCACACACACCATCATATCATGCATCAGCCAGCATGTAACGAAGCAAGAAGGAACCTCCTATTGTTTTTGTTTGTTTTGTTTTATGGTCGTAGTACAATAGTAATCGTACAATTTAAATTAATAAAGCCGCCGAAGTTTGTTTTAGACGAGTCAAGTCAGTGTCAATGTCCATGTCCATAATGATGTTAGACAATGAGAATGGAAGCCCGCATAATTGTATATTTATGTAGATATGTAGGCTCATATTTACTTCATATTAACACACGTACGGAACAATAAATAAAGTATCATAAATAAAAATAAGTAATATACTGTACAAAATAAATAAAAACATATAGACACGTGAACATTGACAGTGACAGTTCAAAAAAGAAAAGAATGTTACAGTAACACAGAAAAATTGAATCTAGGTAATGTAGAGTAGGCACACAACAGGTATATATGTAGTTCATAAAACAGAGAAACTTACATTTTTTCACTAGAATTGCGATTTGCGATTCGACATGAGATTATTATTTCAATTATTATTTATGGACAGCATAAATGGGAGAAGATGGGCGTGTGTCCTGAGTGCTTGCACGATATGAGTATATACGAGAAAAATCTTTGAGCGTGTGTGTGTCGTCACGCAAAGCAAACTTCATCCCTCGTGTCAGCCTCATCCTCATCCTCATGCCTGATCCTATATCCTATGGGAAATAGAGTAATATGATTTTGATTTTTTGAAAGAAAATAATTAGTGAATTATGTATGTACCAATGTACATACGTAGATGTATTCATCCTGTATCACATTTTACAATGTATTGTGTGTCATGTCAAGATAATGTATGCACTAGTTAATATAAAGTTAAAGTAAATTTTACGTCCATTGCGCATTGTTGCAGTTATGCATATAATATGATTATATTTTATAACAATATCCATGTAATAGTATGAGCTCAAACCCATTGCTCTCGCCCATTCTCAGAATGTTTTCAAATCGCAGTCTTTTCAGCGGATTCTTGAAATATACTTGAAAGTCATTTATTGAATGAAAGCGGTCTGTTCACGATTGGGGAACGGAAACAAAGAAAACGCCAATTTTCTGTGTTTATTTAAAAATTCGGAGAGTTGAAAACTGAATTTTTGACTACCAGTCAGCAGATCTCATTTCTTGATTTATTTTAGAAAAATCATGTAGTAATTTTTTTATATCTATTCTCCATCTCGTATAGTTTACAGGAGGGTTTAATTATAAATGACTTACAACTTCAAAAATGTTGAAGACAAAGTTGCGTACCTCACAACTCGATATAATTTATATTCACGTCGTGATCATCCTCATCCTTTTAATGATTTTAGTCTACATTAGTTTTCTTGAGGTGTTGGAATTCTTCAGCTCGATGTGTAAAAATCTTGTAGTTAGCAGCCTTATTTTTTAAAAGTTCAAATTCTTTCTGATTCTTGGAAGCACGGGTACTGGTTTTTAAATTTAGAAGTTCATCGTCCGTTACTGCTCGATGATCCAATCTATTCATTCTCAAATACGGGTCACCCTCGTCGATCACATCCTTATGAGATTTTAACCTTACAAGGGCTAATAATAGAAGAAGATAAAATGTCGCATAATATACCAAGAAAAATTATAAAAACTACAGACAGTGACAGTACACTGAATGTAAAAAATCCATTAGCAGGCTAGCAGGCAACATTTGATTGGATCAAGACGTGAAAAACTGCCACATAGGTACGCCAAACTTAATTGATAAATTATACGGATATTAATAGTTAATTATGAACAACAGGTAAGAAAGAAATCGTCCACAAATGACGCCGTTCGTAGGGTCACTGGATGTTCTTGGCTCTTGGGTACTGATAATATCCCATGTTAAAGATAGCCATTTACGCAATGGTTAAGCAGGTGACAAGAGAGGTCATAGGGTCTTAAAAGCAAAACTGGAGATTTTTCCATGACGTCATTGTCATTTTTGGACGATTTTAAAGTACAAACATGTTTTTATTAATTAAGCTAATAAAAAGCACTAAAGCAAAAGCACTTACCATTTTCAAAGCGCTGAAGTAGAATCGGTTTCCCACTCAAAATATCACGTGCAAACTCTTCAGGCTGTAAATGTCGAATGTACGTTCGGACATCTACTGTTGCAGACAGGAATTCGTGTACTTCCTCAATAGTTTCACATCTGGACAAATTGAATCGGAGGTAGTCTTTGACATCACTGTCAAAGAGACTGTCATCATTGTCAAAGTGAAATATTTCATCTTCCGTTTGATCCACAATCTCATCAACCAGAGTCCTTAGTTTTGGATGTACATGGTTAGATAATCGAGCATAAATTCTAATGAAATACATCGTCCCGATTGTCATGGTTAGGAGAAGTGCCACTAGCGAGGCAATTGCTTGGATTCTGTAACCCGGCTCGTTAAGTAAGAAATATGTCCGAATAGCCTGTGTACAACCCTAAGTTCAAATTATTTTTATATGTCAGTTATCGTCCCTTTTGTATATGATAAGTGATTTTTCAAAATGCATTTATCGGGACCAAATTCATCACAAATATGAATAATTGAGGCCACTTTATCAATTATAAAAATCTGAAATCAATCGTTGCACCACGTTCAACATTAAATCAAATACGACCAAAATTCGACTAACTTTTTTGTGAAATCGATGTGATCGAATATCCGTTTTATCCGTTGTGTAATTGCAGTCATAGTTTGGATATGTGATGGAACACGACTCGCAGATTTTTTCATATTCACAGCATGACTGGGGAAGATGATTTTCAGTATTATTAGGATTGAGTACTTGTGACTTTAACCAGTCTGATGGCCCAGTGACTCCACAGCATCGATACTATAGTCACAAGGTATGTTGATAATTTGAATCAGTGAATTTGCAAACATGATCAATAGCTTTTCCTATTTTTGGCATGACTTAATTACACTTAAATTTAACTAACTTTAATGTGCGTGTAATCAAACTCTCTAGTTGAGTCTTCGACGCCCATCCTGCCATATCCATCCGCTATTTTCTGTAAGTATTCTTTGATTTCGGATTCACTTCCATGAATGGTTATCATCACAAACAGGATAAGTACCATGACTGTGGCCGCCACTAACATGAGCATACTCTGTAGTAGTGTCAAGGGCAAAGTGAAATATTCTATATGAAATGAGCTGTATGTAAAACGATTTACAACCTATGACCTAGGACCTAGGGTTAAATGAATTTTAGTTTTAATTTTCTTTTTTCACCGCAATAATAACTCCACCAATTCTTCGACTTGTACCAATTACAATTAGTGCTGCCGCCAGCAAAATGATTACACTGCACAATATGCCTGCAGAGGTGTGAGGAATTATATGGTATCCTATTAAAAGGTTTTTGTTCTCGGAGCGTTCCGTTAGGAAAAAGAGTAGTTTGTATATTCCCACAGTCTAATCATTCAATGTGGATTTTGATTTGCATTTAAAATCAAAACGTAATAAGATTAGGTTGAATTAGTTAAGCGTGCTTTATGTATGTAGTTATCCGTAATCCATGCACTATATTATTATTAGGTAACATGTAAAAATAGTAATTATGATCATTGATAAAAATGTTTTGACTAGCTATATAGCTAGTACTATAATTATGATTTGATTTTATTTTAATATATAATTATAGGGTACATACTACTATAAGAGGGAGACAAAAATGTGTGAGCCATGTCTCCACGCAAATCAAGCTGGAACACCCATTAAGACTGAAACAGTCCCACCAGGTGATAGCATGCTCCGTGGATTCCAACTTTGGTTCGGAATCTGTGGGTATAATTATGAATCCTACAGGAACAAACTTGGGCTGTTTTTTTGCAGTGGGAGGAATGGGCTTAGTATCGTTTATATTTTTGTCCGTCGGATTTGGCATGGTTTCTTCGTTTCTTGCAGTTTTTATTTATTACCGTGTTTATTAGTACAATTATGTTGGAGTTATTAACAATTGGCAAATGTAACAATTATATTCTGATAGGTTATAGGCTTCTACTTCTGAAAGGTCCAGTGACGAGTTCGAGGTTACAATATTATGATAAATATTATTATCTTATTTTTATGGAAATCAACGAAGTTAATTTGGAACTTCATAATGGTCTTTTGAAAGGTCGGATTTACGAAAGGTGTTGTTCTAACTTTGTAAATATATTCTTTTGATTTGAAACCGAAATTGAGCACAAGAAGAGCTGGCAAACGCAGATATAAGCAAAAGTTTGGCCACTATGATATGGTATAATGTAATCGCAATGGCAAAGTAATCCGTAATACCTTTTGGTTGTTTCCAATTTCCAACCTTCTATTCTAATCTCTATGCATATTATATTTCTTTCGATTTCCTGTACTCTATACCGACGTTCGCAATGTTGAAATGGAAGTGGATTCTTTTTAACTCCATCTCATGAGTTAATGCATTTTCTAAGGCAAAAAGTGACAAGCCAAGCCTATGCATAAATTACTGCAATAATTTGTTTGGTCGTACTTCTAAAAAAATTTTTAAATGTTGATAACCAAAGTAACAAAATTAATCCTTAAGTATTTTTATACCTTACTGTAAGCTGTAACTGTATGCAGCTATTTCAAAAAATAGAATTGCCTATTTTTTCATTTTTTAAGGTATTTAAAAAGAATTATTGTGTATACAAAGTTTAGTCCTATATTGAAATTCTTATAAAAACAGTTTACCACTTTGCGCGAATTAATGTAGTATACTAGTTTAGCTTAGTTTTCAGTTTTTCGGTTTTCTAGAGTTTTTGGCGGTAAAATATATGAATATAGGATCGGAGGCATGGATGACGGAATAATCGATTAATGCCAAGGTAATAATTGATGAAATAAATTAACCAGTAAGCAGTGGATGGTACGGGGGGAAACTTTATTGAAACATCAATAAAGACTTGTGTGTCAAATTGAAGAACCCTGTATGCCTGTATCTCTCATTGTTCAAATATTCTGCATGGTAGAAAAGGACAACAATTACCCCATTGACCCATTATACAGCATGTATCTCTTGTAGCATCACCAAATGTTCTTCCAGCTCCATGAAGGCGAATTCCTGGAATGTGCCCCCTATACCCAGGCACGACCGGGCAGCCGGGTATAAATACTCTGAAGAAATAAATTTAAATATGAAGAAATAAATTTAAATAATATTAAATTAATATCTATAGTGTGCATACAAAGTTACTCATGTTGCACATGTCTAAAATGCTGATAATTTCTCATTAATTAACGTATTTTTGCTTAGAATTTACCTTTTGTACCACGGCCAAGGACATGGATGGCTAACATCTGGACATCTAGGCATTCCACAACAGTCAGGATACGAGTGGACAACGGTGGCCCCACAGCAAGGAACGCATGAGTTGGAGTTGGACTGTGACATGTTTGGCAAATAGGGTACATTTGGTAGAGCTGACATCGAGGGCATCGGGGACATACTTGGTAAACCGTTTCCTCCTCCACCGCAACAACCTCCACCTCCTCCACCGCAACAACCTCCACCTCCACCAGTGTCTCCTCCGCATGAGCAACAGTTAGAACAAGAATTACAATTTGAACACAAAAATCTTGTGTCGCAGCCGCAACCTCCACATCCAAACTGTTGACAACTCATTATTCCGTATGATGTTTTTATTTTGTCTTTTTTATGGTATTTCTGTTTTCTGCGCCTATCAGTAATACCTATGAATGCTATAAACCTTAATTATACTGACACTGAAGATATTGTCTTATCTCTAGGCCTTAAATTCTAAAACACTAAACTCAAAAAACTATCTAAATTAAATGACTAAATATTAAAAACTAACCATCTTACAAACTAAGAATCGATCGACAAACACAATGTGGATTTTAAAATCTTAGCTTTCCTAAACGTTTCTTATTACTCTATAATCGGGTTGATCTAATACGTATGTAATTAGTCCTAATTGAACGTAATGAGTTAATTCGAACTGGGGAACTGCTCTGTCTGTTAATGCCGCCTAGCTGAGAGGTTTACGCTGCTATCTTTTCTATTGGTCAGGCAGGCGACATGACAGGCCGATTCTGCAAGATGTTTCTTATTCACAGTTTCTCGGATATTTACTTCTCACACAGTATGTCGGTGTCGGCATTTCCTTACAGCTCCATTTATATTATACTTGTGTGGAAATTTTGTATGAAGATTTTGGTAATTTTTGAAGAATTTTAATTTTTTTTATTCAATTGTAGTGAACGTCATAAGGGACTTGACGAATGTTGTTGTTATCCTCTTACTAGAATTTTTAATCTGAAGACCCCTCCGAAAGACAGGGGTCATCATTAATGATTCATTACTAAATCCTATTCCTATTAGTGTTGGTTGATGTCGACTTTACACTAACATTTAAAAAAATTTAATTGGATACCATAATCTATAATTTTGATTTATTTTTTCGGATTTCTTATAAAGTTTGTTAACAAAAATTTGTTTCACTGTTGTCTCTGAACATTTAATTATTATTTAGTTGTTTTGAAAGTTAGGAAAAAATTTAAATTGAAGAGTAACGGGGAGCAGTAGTCCTATGTACACGGTCATAGCAACCAATTAGAAGTATCTATCTACATATACCTACTTCTTAGGTTGGTTAGGTCTTAGGTACTTGGGTACTTGGTCGGCACTAAATGTACTTACGATTAGGTGTTTCTGTTTTATACTTTTAAAAATGTTATTTTGATAATACAATTCTCAGTTATTCCAAGCTTTCTTTTAGATTTTGATTCGTAGCCCATAATTCCAAGTAATTAACTCAGAACAATATAGTCATTATTTTATTTTTATGACAGGTTAATAGTAAAGTATGACAATGACAGTTTCTAGTTCAGTGCTAATTAGTTTATCATCAAAAGTCAAAATATCAAATAGCACGAATTAAAAAAAAGGAGTTACTCCTTTAAATTCCTTAATTATAGTTTTCATTTTTGTTAAAATTGCATTCAGAATTAAAGAAAGTATTGAAGATTTGATGGGTGTTGTCTGCTTCTGCCTCGTCCTAGTGAATCTAGACTGAACTGTATGCCTGTAAGTATGCATACTAATATAATTCCGTGTGCTCTAGCTTTTCTGTATGTAGTTAATGCATTGTATTTAGCTCAACTAATTTTTTATAGTTTACAACCATCAGCCACCGTGACCATGACCTCATGGTTCATGAATATGAAGAGTACAAATAACTAAAAGTACAAAATACTTTTGTTTTGTTTTCTTTTTTTGTATACGTGTGACAGTGACATTTTAAAAATGTAGTAAATTATATATAAATAATTAATTACTTCAGTAAAGAATCATAATTATAGAGTATTTGTTAAATATTAAATTCAAAATTAATTTATCAATCACTTTTCATAATAATGTCAGTCTTAGCATTGTTATTATCCCTGTCTACTGACTACTGTCTACAATCTGAACTGTATAACAAGCAACGAATATATGAAGTGAAAATAAATGATAAATGTGGGCATAGAAAAAATTGAAAACGGCACGCATTGCAATG
Source organism: Dicyrtomina minuta (assembly GCA_949802685.1). Lineage (NCBI taxonomy): Eukaryota > Metazoa > Arthropoda > Collembola > Symphypleona > Dicyrtomidae > Dicyrtomina > Dicyrtomina minuta. Next base: position 25,676,300 of record OX461811.1, on the reverse strand, counting down.
AAAGAATAAAAGACTAGAAGACATATGCAATTCCCATTGAATTTTAATAATTAATACAAATACAATGTTTAAAAGCTCACGAAAACTACGGGACTAACACCTCCCTGCTCCTGATGTAGAGGAGAACAAATGGAACAATAATATAATCTAGAATTAAAGGTGGAGATACCGTTTCCGGTTCGGTAGCTTCTCAAAGTGTAAGTTCTAAACTCGTATGTAGTTACTTACGGCGAGCTTAGAGATGTAGACTATACCTCTAACTGGTATATCAGTATCTCGTACATGTAATATCTGTTTTAAACGTTTCAGTCTCAGTACATGCATGCATACGCACACCATTATTTCATTATTTTTACCTTTAGCTCAAATTGTATCTATCTCTGTACAATTACTGACGCTGGCTCCTATCTGTAATAACTATAGCAGAAAAAATAATAGATTATCATCATCACCGTAATCGTGATTTTGATTAAGTACATATATGCACTTTATACTTACTACTTAGGTGCGTCGTTATATCTAAAGTTAAAAGAGCTGTAAGACATTGGACTAGGTGGGTGAAATTTAACTTTTCATTCAATATAAGTGTTTAACTTTTGCCCTCGTGCTCGCAGAAGTATGTAAGATTGTTTTGGTTTGGTTTCGGTGGCAAATCTGTAATGTATTTTAGTAGCCAGTCCCAATTCATTTTACTTTCATTTCTTCTTTTAATTTCAACCTGGAATGAACTATCTGTCTTGAGCCTTGCCTTAAAAAAAACGTGGCTTCAAAAGTTTAGTTTCTTTAAAAATATAAATAATTGAACTTAAAAAAGTATACAAAAATATAAGTTGAATTTTTAAAGTTTTTATCCTGTTTATTCAAAATTTGATGATTCAATTGTGGCGAGTACGAATCATTAACCGTATTCATCGGAATTGGAGTATCGCAAATTTTAATTTTGGAGCCATCACAACTTTATAATCCACTGCCGTAAGCTTCTGTTTGACACATCTGTAGTCTGTAATTCTACTCTTGTATGTAACTTAGCTCATATTAATTACGTCGTTGGGTTTAATTTAAATTGTAAATTACGTAATTGCAATAAGTATATACACCGCATATCTGTAGTTTACCTAAGTCATTTTTTGTCTCGTTCAAGCAAAAGCCGTTCAAATGTTTTGATTTTTTTGCCGTTTTATATAATTATACATACTGCGGACGTGCAGTTTTGTTACTCTTTAGTTAAGAGTATAAATGAGCGACTAGGTGATTTTGTGTGTTTGAGCCGTAAGTAAATATAGATGCTGCAGATTTAAAAATTGTACAACTTCCATGTTCTGCTGACACAAATATTTCTTACTTAGTAGTATAGGAATCCTAATTTTTACTTTTATGATTTCTAAGGCGTGCCTATATAGACTTCTAGTCCAGAGTCTCCAATTAAGGACTGCTGAAATTCCTTGTTTGGTTATTATCAGTCAGTATAGAGCTCAAAATTTTAGAGATGAGAGCCGGATTTTGCTATTCTTCACTGGTTAGTCAGTGTGTACGCATATCATCACATATCATGCAGTATTAGGATCCTAGTTTAAAGAATCCAAATAACTCCGACCGGAATTTTTTTATTTCCTTTTAATTATTAATAATCATATAGTGATAGTAATATTAGTACATGGCACGAATTCGAATTAGGAATTATTATGGATACCCGATAGGGCAGGTGGAGGTATATATGACATATAGTCTGATATATACATTCACATTTTACAGTAATCAGAATCCAGCCCAGCAATTAGCTTGGGAAATTATAACGGCAGCGTATTATATTTGCTCGTATAAAGTAAATGGATTTTTCCTGTACGGAGTATGCAGCTAGACCCATAAAGTAGATACATACATTTCACACTTTACCCTCAATGTTTATATAGAATGACATGACTTTTAAATTTACCTATATGTATGTCTACGTAGGCATCTTACGTATATATCGTTACATCCATGGCAACGAAATTATCCATAATTGTAATTATTGTTATTATTATATATGGTGAAGGTTACTTTAACTTTACTTATACTCATATATCTGTAAAAGTACGACCTAATGTGATTGTGAATGTGTGTGGGTATAGTAGCTGTGTGTAAGGATGAGAAAGAAATTCCGCAATACATCAATATAAAAAAACAAGGGCTTTAGCCCTTGTTTTTTTCTACCTATTTTTTAGCTCATAATATACAGTTCAGAGTATTACACTGCGTAAATGGCTATCTTTAACATGGGAAATCATCAGTATCGTAGTAGACCCAATGGCCGTACACGTGACGTCATTTATGGACGACCCCTTATGATGCAAAATCCAAACTAAAAGAATACTCCAGTTCAAAATTGTATAATAGATCTTAAGAATTATTTTTATTTATTCAAAATGCGTTCGATTTAATGCAAAAGAACCAGAGTAGTGTTGTTAGCGCAGTACATCCAACAGTATAGTACTTATGTACTACATATTATATCATGAATAATGAAGGGAACATTTAGACTATATATGTTGCAACTGAGGGGGTGTGTTGAAACTTAAATTAGCTGTGTTAATTTTTCGTACATATCTATATTTTTCATGTTGATGTGAAAATTTTTGAATTTCCCGCCAATAATTAATATATTGTGTTAAAAGTTAAGATTTCGACCGGTTACTCAATAAAGTAACACTAAGATGATATATATTTGGAAAGGTAACAATTAGGCAAAGGTAATGAACATGGTGTGGAAGCACGATCGTTACAAGGCATATAAAATAGGAGGTACTATCATGCCCTATAGTTAAAAACCAGTGGGATTGCTGGGAGGAATCGTGACGTAGACTACTGAGCAGAATGCGCGCGAAGTTTATAGGTACCTGCAAAAAAGCATATGGTTTCAGTATTTTCTCTCTGCAACTTTAATTCTTAATTATACATAATAATTAGAAAAGTAAGTTTAATAGTGCAATTTCGGATTGTAAAGATTCTGATAAAAATATTTTTAAAAAAATTTTGACTTTGCATACCTTTACCAAAGACTTACAAGCAATTAAAAGTGATAGCTCCAGAAGTGCCAGCGTAAGGAAACTGTTATTGTAATGTCAGCTGTCTGTGTTCTGTTGGTTCTAGTTAGTTAGCGAGTTACGGAACAAACTCTTAGTATTACCAATTAAACAAAGATTAAAACCAACACCAATTTCAAGCATTCTTGAATTTTGAAATGAAAACTCGATTGAGAGAAGTCGTAAAACAAGACTTAATAAATGGAGTCCGGAACATGAAATAAAACAGTAATCAACTCTGACGGTCGGTATGAATCTTGAAGACCGTTTGGTTAGTAATTTATTTATGTCGAAATTAATGCTAATTAATTTAACTACCCAAATGCGAACAATATCTTTGATTTTGGGAGAGTGATAACTATAAAATTGGATATTTACTGAAACTTATTTAATTACTAATCGTAAGTACAACAAATACTAAGTAGGTGCAGTCTACTATCTGCTAATGGCCAAAAACAGCAATTGATGCCCAATACCAACAGCGGTGGCAGTGCCATAATGCAGTAGTCAGAATAAGAAATAAAAAATGTCATACATCCAAATCAAACTACATTTAAAAAATAACAGTTGCAGTGCATATCTAATATTTTGTTCACATGTGGGTAGTTAAATTAGAATTATTTATTTTAACATAAATAACATACTTACCAAACTGACTATAAGATTCACCGTGAGAGTTGTTTTCTATTTTCTTTCATGCTCCCTACTCCCAACTCCAGTTATCAAGTCATGTTTTACGACTTCTATCAGTCGAGTTTTCATTTCAAAATTCAAGAATGCTTGAAATTGCTGTTGGTTTAATCTTTTTTAATTGGTAATACTAAGAGTTTGTTCCGTAACTCGCTTTAATAATAATTAGAACCAACAAAGCAGACAGCTGACATCACAATAACATTGGCCTTACCGGTGGCACTTCTCTAGTCATCCCTTTCATTTGCTTGTGAGTCTTTGGTAAAGGTATGCAAAGCCAAAATCTTTTTTTTTAAATATTTTTATCAGAATCTTTACAATCCGAAATTGCACTATTAAACTTACTTTTCTAATTATTATGCTTAATTAAGAATTAAAGTTGCAGAGAGAAAATACTGAAACCATATACTTTCTGCAGCCACCTATAAACTTCGCGCGCATTCTGCTCAGTAGTCTACGTCATCTACGGGGGGCGCCGATCCCTTTATAATCATGATACTACCTCCTATTTTATATGCCTTGGATCGTTATTAGTTTTTAAATGGTTTTTAAATAACATAATTGCAAATTAAAAAAAGTTAACGGATTGTGTCGAGTGATATATCATTGGAAAGCTCTTCAAAAATAAGCAGACACCATTTTTTTGTTTTTTGATTGTGACCCATACAACACATTTTTGGCGGCAATTAAAAATTAAATGACCGTTATTTTGAAAACGTTTTGTTATAATGGAGGCTCGTTCCGTTATTTGAATTCTAATGGTGATTAGCTTTCCAATGATATATGGCTCGATGAAATTGGTCCAGTATTGAAAGATTTTCAAAATTCCCGTAAATTATGTAGAATGTAGGTAACAAGAGTTTTTTTGTTTGTTTTTGTTTTTTTTTGCTACATATTATTTTTTTGCTCATAGGTTATCAGTAGTCAGTAGTAGTTCATGAACACCAGCAGCACCGCAAATTTTTTTCTATTATTTCTTTTTAGTTTGCTTGGGTTGGCTTTCTAATCGTAATCGTACATCGTAAGTACGTAAGTCATAAAATTAATGTTGACGTATTCTCGCCTCTAGCACTTAGAACAATTCTACTGTTTTTTTGGTGGGCATTACCATTGTTGTTATCTGTACCAAGCCAATTTTCTTTATGTGAAGTTTACGTAGGTAACACAAGAACAATATCGTCAGTACTGTGTAAAATTTAACTTTTTTGTCTTTGTAGTTTTGTTTGTAGAGGTGCATATTGATGTTGAAGAAGCAGTAGCAGATCCATAGGAATTTATTTTTAGAATACCTAAACAAAAAAGGGCATCTAACGTTTTGTACCGTTATTGTGCGAATATTTTATCACGATTTAGAATATATTTAACCAACGTGCCAACTAATATTTATACTGATTGAGTAGGTACTTTTAGTTTAATTAATGGTGATTATATACACGTTTTTTAAAAATCGCTTTTAGAGCATTTCGTTCTTATTTTTGGAACAATGTGTTAGCAACGTTTGTCCCGTTTTGTAACACGTTCACTAGGATTTTAGGACATTTAAAAACATGTAGGTGAAGTTACATCTGAATTTGTTTTGAAATATTACTAAGCATTCAATTCAAACCGTTCGAAAACTTTACAGTTAGAAGATTTTGCTCCTTGCAACAACAGCTGGCATATTTAGTAATAAATCATTCGTCTAGAATATTTGCAAAAGGACTTAAAAAATGGCGTCTTTAAGAAATTTCTAAAATTGTAATGAAAAAATTATTATTCTCCATATATTGTACATGTTTAATTTTAACGTCGTATATGGTTAGGATTGTGTCTTCAATGAAAGTATAAAAACATTTTCTTGCTTACCTTTGTCTGCTATAATGCGTCTGCTATATAACTTGGTGTGCTATAATTATCTGTTGATGTTGGATGCTGCTATTTTTTTTGTTCCGTATACAATAAAGTGCATTCTTTGCTTTGGGTAATTATAAAATACCTACGCTTTTTAAATGTTTAAAACTCAAGACTATACACACTATACAGTATGTACTACTTTAATGTAAGTATTGCTATTGATTAAGTATATTTAAAAAGCTGCTTCTGCACTTGTCTCAAGAACTGAGAGAAAATGAAGTGGATTTCTTTAAGTATTGGACGGTATACGGACATTTTCCCCATGGACATTTTCCCCCCGGACCTTTTCCCCCCTGGACCTTTTCCCCCTGGACCTTTTCCCCCTGGACCTTTTCCCCCTGGACCTTTTCCCCCCGGACATTTTCCCCCCAAACAGTTACTCCGGACATTTTCCCCCCAAACCCTTAAATAAGATACTGATGTACCTGTATTATTACGCGGTCGTGTAAAGGCACGTATTCTGAGAAAATAATATATAGGCGTTGTTCTAGCGGACGTAGTTTCTAAGCATTATATCATGATTATGTTACTTATTAATATTCCATTTCCATAATATAATAATATCCAAACAGGAAGTTTTTTATTTATCATGCAATAGTGATAAGTACCGTTATTTAATGATTTATAGTTGAGTTTTTTAAAATCAAGATATTTTTTCAATTGATAGTGTAATAAGTTTAGGTACTATGTACTTAAAGGGTTATTTAAAGGGTAGGGTAAACAGTTTTACTTTCGTTTTCTTACCCATCTATTAAGGAAGGATTTTATATAATACCAGCATACATAACTAATCTACATTTTTTCTAGTCATATCATATCGGGAAAATAGTAAGTTTTTTACTAACTAATATTATTAAAAATTTTATAATGATTAAAACTAGTTACTTTTGATTTAATTTGCTATATTAAAATTGATTTTTCCATGTATTTCTACGCAAACTACGCTCGTAGTTTGCGTAGTATAATTTCGATTTGTATTTGTGACATATTACATTACTAACCAACATTTCATAATTCATAACTTTATACAATGAGCATTTCAGTATATTTAATAAGGGTTTGGGGGGAAAATGTCCGGGGTTACTGTTTGAGGGGGAAATGTCCGGGGGGAAAAGGTCCGGGGGGGAAATGTCCAGGGGAAATATGTCCTACAACCGTATTGGACAGCTGTAGGAGTAGAAGATGAGTTTAGTATTAGTGTGGGAATGCATATTTACAGTGTTATGACGATGCAATGTCAAATGAGTGACATATTGACACATTGAAGTGGTGCCTTGTCTAGGCCGTACATTATTATACTATATGGCTCTTGTCCTGCTCTTATAGTAGTGTAGTACTAGTGAAACCTCTTAAAGCTTTTCCCATCCCATCTGATCTGACTCTGACATTATAGTTTTCATTCTTTCACATTATTTCTTTGTTGACCAAAAAGTCAGTCATAGTGTAAATGTATAGTCTTGACTTGCCGTGTCATACAAGAGGTGATTGCCTCGAGGATGAGAGGAGAACGACAACGACGACAAAGACGAGAGCGAGACTCATAAACCCACATAAGTCACTCAAAAACTAAAATCTAATAAAATACAGTCATAGTGCTTTACTTACTTTCTGGTCGTTTGTAGACCTTCGAAGTTGTCGTTAAGTGGAAAATAAGTTTTTTCTTTTCTGGTCCTGTCGGTCGTTTTCCTCACTCTCTTCTCTCTAATCGGACATTGCGGATGTACAGTGTATATGTAGTATATACATGGATGGACACAGTCAGTTTCAGTTTTATTTATTTATTAGTTTTACAACCGTTTCATTATGTGATGCACATCCACTTTAGTTTCAGTTTCAGTTAAGCTTTGAGCTAACAAAAATATTTTACGTCTTTTTTGTTTAGTACAGGAGAACGGTACTGTCACTGTGTAATGTAATGTGATTTGATTTCATGTGATATGCTCAGATTTTGGTTTCGTTTTCTAACCGTTTCCATTTTATTTTTATTTCGAAATTTGTATATGCGTACTAATATGCATGCATATTATGTACTCGTAGCTTTATTACCTTTTTTATGATGGATATAAATATAAACGGTAAACCATAATATACTACATGTAATTATATGTTTTTCTATTTTGTTTCTTCGTGGTCGTATTTTTATTTACTCATACATATGTATATGCTTCAGATAATTATAATTTCGCTTTCGGTGGAGATTATCTTTGTGGATACTTGGGTTAGGTACATGAACATACGAGAGAAGAAGGAACGCCTATGTTTTACACTTTTATTTTGCTACTCCATCTTGCTCTCAATATGTAATAATTATACTTGCTTGCTTACTGTGTGCGTGTGTGTCCGCATAAGTAGTAGGCTATTATTTGAGGCAAGTGAAAATAAAAATGTGCATGATAAAAATAATTTCAGAATTTAAAATTTTAATAACTTGAGGAGAGAATAAAAAATATATATATAGTCATAATAATTCAGAGTATTACAGGATATTATTATATAGAGAAATATACAAAAGTTAATTGAAAAATGAACTTATTAATAGTAGTATGTTGTTTTAAGGAGTTGGAATTCATAAATTTAGTCGGGAAAGGGAAAATTCGCACAGTATTATACATACACATACTATATATTCTTTAGTACAAAAAAAAACAGTAATTATTTATTTTATTCTAATCGCATGCAATAATGCTCCACATTTTTTACAGTCCCAGTGTAAGTACTATACATATGCATACTAGAGCACCATTTGAGAAATGCGAATGTGAATGCGAATGAAAGTTGACGATGGCGATTAAGAACGGTTACAACAAAGGCATTTATTTTATTTCGTTAAAAGCGGTGACATTCAGTATTTTAATATAATGCGCGTCTTGCGTTCGTTGTGGTACAGGTACAGAAGTGTCACACCCTAAATAAATATATGAGTATGCGCGGTAAAATTGCTCACATTTACATTACAATTTTACAATATATATGACAGTAATTATGAGTAATAGCGCTATTACTACTGCAAAAAGCATTATTACAGGCATGTTGACACTATCACACAGCAAGGCTGTGCTCACCCATCTTAACCATTTTACCTACAAATGTAAATTGTAGTAATAACATGCTCAAGCCAATTCGATCTTAATCAAAGGAAAAACAAAATAAGTGAAATTATAACAGGACCAGCGCATATAGCACCAGTAGGCCTAGTTAATCTTGTACCAGTTTTGCTTTTGTTGTTGTTAATGTTGTGAGAATTTCTGACGAGAAGTGTGATAATTTATGAGATTTAATTACTGCTTACATTAAGCTATGCAGACTGCAGAAACAAATGCAAGTGTGTGTCAATCATTGTCTATCGCTACTTGCATATTTAAAATGGAATCTTTTAGTTCCATCAAATCAAGGCGTTGAACGTTGCAACGTTCACGATAAGGATGATCAATAGAATGTCCGTCTGTCTAAAATGATAAGGTTTTCGATGTAAAATTGAAAGTTGATCGGTATTGATAACTGAGCTAGTTGACGTTGACTTGAGAGAGTAGTGCGTGTGATAATGCAAATAACAATAACCCGCGCCTAAGTATGCAGAATATAGGATAGTTTAATATTTAAAATTGCATGATAATGTGTTGTGGTAAACAGTTTGTACTAATATTTATATACTAAGATTTAAGTTCCCTTTTCCCCAAAAACATTTTATTTTTTCAACGTCATAATATGGAATTGTTGTGTCCTGTGACTGTTATTATAATGCATGCAAATATCTACCAGTTGTTCCTAATGGTATTAGTGAGGTGACACATAATATTATACTACGAAAAGTACGAAAAATTCTAAAGATATAGCCACCGCAAAACACGGTATGCACAAAGATATGCCGTATCAAGAATAAATAGTAGAACTCGAAAAATTAGTGCATGCAAAAGATATTTGGAAACAACACACACACTCTGTAGGCAGAATTAAGTGCCTACCTACAGGTAAATTATTGCAGTTTTTAATTTCAAGTCATCGTACTTGTTAAAGATGAGTACTTTAAATTGTAACGGAAACTAAAAACAGGAAAAGCACATTCCTCGGATCGCCAGCTGTCGTTTTCAAAATTCAAAGGACAATTCCCTTTTCCTCGTTTCCTTCCTTCCAACTGTAAAATGATGTGATTTAAAATTTGCGGAAGTAAAATCAATAATGCACCGATGCAGCTTTACGAAGATATTTAAAAACAAAATCTATATCACCATTTGAGTTTGACATTCGTGGCGGTGCGGTGCGCTTATGCATCCCCAGCCAAGCTTCAAAATAATTATGAAAGTAAATTCATTGAACCGGAACTTTTAAAATTATAATAGTATGAATGATGAAACTTTGCTGCTGACGCGTCATAAATTTTCATAATACCTACGTAATTTATACTCCGACGGTAATAAGGCGTTGAAAAGGTTAAGGCAGACTGCAGGCAAGGAAGACACTCAATATTAGATGTTTATTCAAACGTAATTTTTGTAAATGCTTGATATCGTTTTCGCTTGTGTGTTTCAAGAATTAAATAATATTATTATACGTATAGTCAACTCGGTGGTATTAATGTGTGGAATTTTCTGGTACAACGTGCACTCCACAAGATCCAGAATAAATGTTAAACTGTGTAGGAATTTTCCTATACGCTTTCAAACAATTTTAAATTGTGTCAAAGCTTCTATTAGTATTTACATTTGTTGGTTATTGTAATTTGTTGGTCATCTGCACTGCATGATAAAAGCCAATTGATGACAAACTAACATATAAAAAGGTGCCCATACACTAACATGAACTTACAAGAATGAATAAAAGTTATTATGTATGTATATATACTAATAAGTATCAATACCTATGTATACAGATCTGTTTGCAGAGCATAAACAATTAAACTATAACTAATTTGTATTGACAGGTGACAAGCGTTTCAATCCACCTCGAACCGTGTGACGTGACGCCGACGACAGTGACAGCTGCCAGGCTCAGGCCAAAGTCAAAGTCAAAGAAAAGCATCATCATGCGGAATTCCACTTTCTGCATGATCCTTTCTGCACTACTTATTAGCTCTTCTTGGAAAGCAAGTGCATCAGCGATCCCTACGAATTCCTCTCAAGATGAGAGGATCACTCAACTTGTGCAAGCTGCAATAGATGGGCTTTTAGCATCCCAAGTTCATCCACTCCCAGCTGAGGACGAAGAGCCAACAACAACGGCCACAACTCCAAACCCCGCCGTGAGCAGTGGAGTGACCACTGCAATGGACACTTCCGCCTCCACCACAACAACCACGGCTTTTGTAACCGCTCCGCATCCGAATTCCAATACTGATTTAGACCCCATGACTATGGCTCCCGTAGTTCTAGGTGGCTTCACACCCTCAGTGATGCTCAATGAGCCGTCCTCAGTGTCCGGAGCTCCACAAAAGAATCAACGTCAGCTTAACCCCAGTACGAGAATATTACAAAGGCGACGCGCCAGTATACAGTACCAGTATCCGGGTATGGTGCGAAAATTCGATACTGAAGGCAGTACTAATGTCGCCAGCAGTCAGAAACATGATCAGCCTGAAAAACTGTATGAGCTAACATCACCACTTGGGCTTAATTTGCCAGAGGAAGGGAATCTTCTTCAAGGGGTTCAATTGATTAAGGAAAACCCGGCACCTGTAGTAAATACATTTTTTGATTCCGTCCGAATTCATAATCATAATCATGGACATGGAGTCGGACAGGGACAACAACAGCAAGGAGGACCAGGTCTCACACTTCCTGCATCAAATGGAGAAAAAGGAAGATTGTACTATGGAGACATGGCTAGTAGACCGGCTCAGTCCGCACCTGTTGGCCCCATCGTTAATCCGAATGGAGATGAAGGAACGGCTCATACAGGACACGTAGGTCTACATGCTCATGTCCATGGAGGTCCTCACGCTGCTGGAGTGGGTCTGGGTGTTGGTGCAGGGGTTGGGCATGGTCATTCAAATTATTACTATCCTCAAAATCTCATGGCCCAGCAACCGCTGGTTTCACTGTACAAGACTCATCCCCATTCCCATCATGGACACGGACATGGACACGGCCTGAGTCAATACGGACCTCAAGCGCAACATTATTCACCACCGGATGATTCTCATCACTCCCATACGCCTTCCCACCAGGTTCATGGGTATGATTTTAATTTTATAATACTTAAATTGAATTTCCTTAATCCGTATTTTATAAATTTTGAATTTCTTGCTCAAAATTAGAGTGCTTACTACTACGCACAGACAAATGGAAGCTAATTGCAGAATAGTAATAGAATTAATTTAAATTCTAATAATTGTTAGAAACTATGATATCCAAAAAGAATTGTCTATGTGTCCGATAAAATTTAAATATGACTATGATATCTAAATACAAATCCGTCTTGTGTATAACAGTAGTGGACACTACCCTCATGGGGACTACCGCGGCCATGGTGGTCACGGAAATCAAATCGGACCAGTGATTGGAAAAGCTTTACAACTTTTAATTCCATCTGCACTGTTCCTAACTGGAGCATCTGCATTATTCCCGAATCGTGTACACGTTCCCACAAACGATAACGATTCAAAACAGTAAGCTAAAAGGGCGGAAATTCGATACTTTTCCCCGTAGTTTTAAGCACCTTAGCTGTCTTGTACTATGGACTAGACATTCCAATATGGAAATTCTTGCTTGCCTTTTTATGCACCCATACTTCACACTATACGTTAATGAATTGTCGGTATGTATGAGTACCTAGAACCTATTGCGAACAAATACTTATGTATATGCATTGGTTCTATGCAGTTAAATTTATAGAAGTAAAGAAATTAGAAAGCAAAGATAGAATGTAGATTCATTTTAATTCCCATGCAGCATAGTGTAGTTAAGTAAACGTGTTAAATACGTTGAAACAAGTTAATGCAAACGTTTATAGAACGACTAAATATAGTCGAAATCGGGTTTAGTGTCAGTTGAAATCGTGTTAAAATGTCCGGGCAAAATAACGTTTATTAGTTACCACGAATTCAACGCTTATGATCAACTTAATTTTTACTACTAGGTTTAGGATGAACCATATTTCAACGTTCATGGTAAACTTATATTATACTATCTTCAGCGTTTATTATAAACCAAATTTGAACCGTTTTTCGCTAGATCGCCCATTATAAATATCATTTAGTTATGACATTTCTGAAACAACATTAACTCATTAATATTCCATGCATTATATTCAAAATTTATTAGAAGTATATTGAAATAATTAATTACCTTCCTTAAATAAATATGTAGCGCCTTTTGTGAGACACAGAAGTGGTAGTTAATAGTAAGTAAGTAATTACTGAATCTACGATTTCGAAACTACAGTAATGCGGATGTTTTGAAATTCTTGGTGCAAGCTTTTAATCAAAATATTGGAAGTTAATAATCAATAGTAAAGTCAGTAAAATAAGAAGAATCTGCATTTCGTCGTTAGTTATTTTACTTTATTTTATAACGAAACAAGTCACAGAAAAATAGCAAAATTAAATTTTTCTAAATTGATATTAATTGTAGTTTGGGTAAAACTAAAAATAGGTATTTAGTTTAAGCATGAGTTAACTGCATCCTATACGAAAATTCTCGACGGACGATGATGAATGTCTAAAAAGCAGTCCAATCTAGTCCGTTTTCCGTCTCTTCATCTTATCTCTAACCGTGCTGCAGCGTTACATAGAAAATTTAAAAAATAGTTTTGAAATGATTAACTAGTTACTAAACTTTAACTTTTGTTGTTGTAATGGAAAAAATTATTATGCAGCAAACGTACCGATAAACGCAATGGTTCTTTCTTTCTGTTTTGGTTCAATTCCAAATTCTAAATTCAATTATTTTCCAAGTACTTCCACTAACAGTCAACTGTTAGTTTGTAAAAAGTAAAACCGGTAACTTAAAGTAGGTACCTACTGTAGACTTGGACCGTGATCCGTCCGTAGCACTAGCAAAATAACGATGCTGGTAACCAACTTGGTTGTATTTTGGAATTGGGAACAGTAGTAATTATTGCAGCACTATTAATTAAATGTATTTAATTGTTGAGCCTGTAATTAGTATCTGTAGTGTTTTTTAACTTCAGCACTGGACATTTACAACAACAGTGGATGATAGAAAATATTATAATTTAGTTAGTGTATTTACTATTTACAATAATGTCGGCCTGTCTGTCTACATGCCTGCGACTCTGGCTAATAACTAAAAATAATAAATGAAATGCCAGCCAGCCACAGCCACAACAATAGGAAAAAGAATCAATGTTTTCATTATAATGTGAACATTAGGAACTGCTGCCGGTTGATGTCGACGGTCGATAGTGCATATATGTGATATGTGATGTTTCATCATAGCACCGCACCGGCAGAAAAGAGAAATATAAAGCAATTCACAATTCGTTGCCATGGCGCCTTTATCTTATCATAATGATTCTTGGTATAATAGTGTAATGCAATTTAAATAGTATGCAACTAATATTAAGCCAATATTCTGGTGTGTAGGCACCAATATCTTTACCGTTGCTATGCCAATAATGATAACTTGTCCGTTTTAAATCTTTACGTGTGAGAATAATTTGTCATAAACGCTGTTTCTACGCAAAACTATAGTAAGTTTCCATACACTAGAATTCACTCTTAACACAACAGATTCTAAGCGTGGATACTCCAGCTAATATACGTTTAGCCAGTGATGGGCACTTTATTCGCCTTCCTACTTTTTTCCTATTTCCTACAAAACAAATTTCAGCCCCTATTTCCTTCCTATTTCCTACAAAAAAATTCACCCTTCCTATTTCCTTCCTATTTTGGAATCTGAAAATCAGCCTTCCTATTTTTTTCCTATATCCCACGACATTTTACAGCCTTCCTACTTTTTCCCTATATCCTATCAAATTTTACAGCCTTCCTTTTTCCTACATCCCATTAAATTTTACACTTTTCCTATTTTTTCCCTATATTTTACCAAATTTCGCAGCCTTTCTATTATTTGGCATGGCGCTATCGCTGTCACTAATTAAAGCAGAGCCAAAAAAGCAATAGTGGCCTTATCACTATTGAGAACAGGGCAGGTTGCCCATCACTGCTTAATCCTACCAGCCTTTCTATTTCATATGAAATTTGGCAACATCGATTTCTGAGTTACTAGTTTTGTTTAAATTTAAAAAGTGGGGGATTAGGCGGGTTTTCTTGCTCATCACACGGGGCGGGCCAAATTTTTAAGATTTGAATTTATACTTTGCACTACCTTGCAGCGTTCAGATGGCAGTAGAGAATCAATTTATAAGTATAATCCCATAAATCAATTATGAATTGCAATGTGCCCCAGCAGAAATTTCGACAAGATTTTTGGAGCTGAAGACTTCCTTCCTAGAAATTTATATGAAATGTTTTCCTATCCTATATTCCTACCAATATTTTCTCCTTCCTATATTTTTTCCTATTTTATAGGAAAGTAGGCTTAAAAATTCTCCTTCCTATTTTTCCTTCCTATAATTTGCAAATTTTCTTCATTTCTTCATCCTTCCTATTTCCTCGCCTATATTGTAGGCATATTTATAGGAAGGCGCCCATCTTTGCGTTTAGCATTTACCATTTTTACGCCTACCAAATCTAAACGTTTAATTAACTACGGTATGCTGCATGGGTTATGTAGAATTTGAATTATTTTAATTTTAATAGAAATATTATTGCAATTCAGGAATGAGCGTATAAAGAGATCAGCCCGTGGTAACTACCCCATGCCAATGAATTCTTACGAGAGCCGAGGTCACTACCCTGTTCCATCCGCGTATCTCCGACGAGAACACCGTGGAGATGACTACGGTCCAGAACTGTACCCTGAGGATGCTGAAGATTATTTTGACGAGAGTGCTAGCAACTATGGAGAACGAAGCGTAAAACCAAACGGTACAGACGCACACCACAGCGAAAATGAGAACGAAGACACAGACTCAGAAGATATTGAAACACCGGTGGTTTTCCCAGATTTTAAACCCATGCCCGCACTTCCGGTTCTTAGAATTAATGCAATGAAACCAGTGGGGAAAGATTTCGATTTAAAAGATTACCAAAATTCCAATGTTAATGTCAATGAAGACGACACCGAGGAAATTAGCAAGAGTACAACTACAACTTTAAACCCGAATTCAACAGTGACGTCAACTACAGTAGTGAACAGCATCCCCACGAATCCCACTCCGCAGGAAGTGATGAGCAAATTACTCAAGGCTTCTCTCCATCCAACTCTGTCCACATCCACATCAACTACGAGACGATCATCTGAAGGATCCACTACAACTACTACTACAAGTGCAAGAAGCTCACTGAGATCCACACTTCCCACTACTGTCAGCTCTGCGGTCGTCCTATCTTCCGGGGAAGTTAATGTCAATGATCAATTTGATGACTCCAGGTCTAGAGACAAACCATTTTTCCGACAAATGTCCACGGAGCAACCAACTTCAAATCCAAATGTAATCGTCGTTACACCCCAAGGAAAATTTTTAACTTCTACTACTATTAAGAAAGGACGAAGGACGACGCCTTCCGGGAGAGTTCTTCGAAGAGGATATGGAAAGAGATCAAGCAATACTGCGAGTGGCAGCAGTTTCGACAGTTTACCTTCTCGGGGTAGAGGTGGGGGAGGAAACGGACCGAATATCATTGAGCTCGGAGGGGAGGCAGGAGACCTCAGTGATGGCACCTCAGGAAAAGAATCGTTTGGAAACATTGGGAAATCCACCTCCTTCATCAAAGCTAATAGGACAATAGCTCAAAGGGGAAATAAGACTCAGGTAGAAGATGATTTGGATCTTAGCCCAGACTCTCCTGTTGTTGGCCTTATCACTAATTTTGCTGCTCGAGACCAGGACTCACCTCAGTGTCAAAAGAGAGCATTGTGTGATTTAGCTGTGAGGGGCTCCCTGGAGTCTGCAACTAAATTTGAAAAGTTTTTGTGGAATCTTGCCAGTTTGTAAGTGCATACATATTATATCAAATAGATTTTAAAATATTCACTAAATAATATTTCTAATAATATTATCCTATTTAAATGATTTTAGATTAACTTGTATTTTTTGTGGTTTTTCTGTTTTAGAGTACCACCATCTTTGAGCATGTACTATGATTTGCAAGACACATTTTCAGCTGTCGTGAGGAAGCATTGTACTATTTTCAAATGTGCACATCCGAATTTAGATTTGCAAGAAAGTTAAGGTCAAGGGGTGCTTATTGTTGAGATAATGTAGTAATCTACTGTGTAGAATCTAGAAAACAGTACACGTACAATAATGTCAATCTCAATAGAATAAAGTAAGGTAGGTGCTATTGCAGTATTATGTGTATGAGTATAGACATGCTAGAGTACATACATGCAATGTATGAAAATATTAATAGAAGTGTAGAAAGAATATATATTATTATATAATGTAGATAGGTATGTAAATACTAATTATGTTTTGTTATACAATTATAGTCAAGCATTTATCTTGTAGAGTCCCTTTGAACATATTTCAATCATAGTAATGAGCTTTTCCATTTAGTATTGTTTTAGTTTAAATAGGTACCTTAGTTTTTGACTATCTAGGAATATATATTTGCTACTGAATCGGAATTATTTTTTTACAAAGATGCATGGCTTTCGTTGTTTCAGTAATCAGTACTTACTCTACACATTTTTAGAAATGGCACCTTTAAAATCTGATTCCTGATATTAACATAATATCCCAAGTACGTTAATCACTCATTTATAGGTGCATACATATAAGTGTACTGGAATCGTTAATTAGTGAATGACATTGTGTAAATGTATTATTCTTGAATTTGTATCTGGTTTTACTTCTTATAGTATGTGTATGTACAGTTTGTAGGCTATAGATATAGGTTCCATACATTATACCAATAATTTTAACTATACAAATAAATTAAAAATAAACCCAAGAAAATTGAAGCTTTTAACTTTACCTTGATATAAAAAAAGCAAGCACCAGAATCAAATATATTATGTAGCGTCCTATGCAAACCGAAGCCGATCTCACATTTTAATCTACCGCAATTACGCTATTTTATAAGAATGGATGATCCTTTTATAGATCAATAATAAATTACAAATCACCTCTGTGTTTATGAAATGATATTATTATGAAGATAAAATTTAACCTTACGTATCACCGTTGTAGATCTATTTTAGCTGTGTGGATGTTACTTATAAATTCGAAAAAAACTTTCAAGCGAAAGTCTCAGGATAAAAATAAATTTTATTGTAATAATTAAAATGTATAAAGTACCAGCTGCAATCTAAATTGTAAAGGTGAACATCCTGAGCATGTTTCTTTACGAAATTTGAATACCTTAAGTAAGCTAATGCAAATGTAATTTTTGCATTACTGCAAATAATAGCTACATAAACAGTGGTAAGTAATTGTGCTGATTTGTATTTTCGTTCACGGTTCAAGTGCAATTCATTATTTTGTAGTTATATTTTTGAATAATAAAAAAATGTGTAAATAATTTTCACTGGGAAAATTCGGCGTTGTTAGATTACATTATTTCTACATAATTAAATTATCTTAAATATGATAAGGATTTCAAGGCGTACTCATTAATAGTATAGCAGAAGCTATAGCGAACAGAGCTCTCATCGCTTTGTCGGCAACGTCTATCTCCTACATAGTTACGTAAAAACGATTGCTAGCGACAAAACAGTCTCTTTTCTCCAACACGGCTGATCACGGCTACAATTCATCTTCTATTCTATGAGGATGTTGTAGGCATCCAAAAGCTTCTCTTTGGCAACAAAAGGCGCCGAGATCTCAGAGCATTGATCTCCGTAATATGTAAACCCAATGTAATAATATATTGCGAACTTTACTACGGCTACGGTGGCAGTTGCAGCTGACGGCTTTGACTCTTCAGTACACTTGTCCTCATCTGTTGTCTCATATTACTCTTTTCTACCTCATGCAAAGTCCCCATAGATCTCGTTGTTGCTCTCAGCAAAATAATCTTGGCAGACATCTTTAAAATAGTATTTAATAATAAATGAAACCAAGTCAGTTATGTAGGTACCCAATAAGCTCCTGCAATATTTTTAGTGAAATTATACTAGCTGATGCTTTGTTAAAATAAAATTGAGTAAATTGTGTTAGAAAATGGATATATAATATTTAAAACATCAAACCTAGGAATCTACAAACAAACTTGTATATTGGATATTAGATACACATCAAGCTGCACGTGAAACCATAATATAGTGTGCAGGTTAATAGAGGCGAAATCAATAATTAATTTTTAATTAAATACAAAACTCAATTAATAATTCAATCTAAATATTTGAATTTAAGATAAGTTTTTCGTATTATTTTATATTATATGAGCTGTAATGTTCAGTAAAATTATGTATTATGTACCAACATGCAACTAAGTATATTGCGAATCAGTGCAAGTTCGGATGCGACTTTTATTTAAAACCATTCAAGGAAAACAAGTGGAAAACTAAAATCCTTATAAAATTAACTTTTGTAAAATTTATTTACAAAAACCTTATTGTAGTTTTTAGTAATGCAGACATCAAAATATCGACTTTAGCTCGACGTCTTTGAAATCATAGCTGACAGGCAGAATGCATACGCAGCTAAAAGATAATATAAATTACATAATTGTGCAACCTTTTAAACTTCGCCATCAGCAGACAGATCGCGTGTTTAAAACTGGAAACTTGAGATTTATTTGTATTTAAGAAAGTCAGATTAACATATAATTTTAATTATTTACATAATATCTTGTGGCTGAAAACGTAATTCCAAAATTGCAGAGGTGTCTTTTGATCTTTTGTATTCTGTATCACTTACATAGGTATGTAATTATTGTAATACATATCCGCTAATATTTACAAGTACAAAGTATTAGCATATTAATGTACTGGTGTTTAGTACTATACAGACACCGACACCTCACAAACTGTTATATTTCGAAAGTGCACAATGCAACTTAATGCACTAAATTGAATAGTCTACCCACATGTTAATGAATAAATATCTGTAAAATATATATTTTGTGAAAGTATTGAATGTAAAATAAACGGACCATGGGACAAGTCCCACAGGGTCTTTAGTTTTTTAAAAGTAAAAGTATTGTGTGATTTGAACTGTATATTAACAAAAATATGAAATACTTTAATTACTCACATTGTTTTTCAAACATACAAAATGTTCTACTAGTTCTACTTACCATGATTTTCAAACGTGCAAAATTTTACTCTTTTTGTCGCTGTAATTTTTGGGATTTTGAAAAGTAAAATCGTTCTAACTAGGAAATGTGCACATCCTACAAGTTCCAAATTCCACGCTGTATTTCTTTCTGAAAAGAGCTTTTCAAAAAATAGGAATTGTGTAAAAACTTTTGCCGAATCGGACCTTCTGACTTGCTACTGGACTTTTTGAAAAAAAAACAACTAATGTAAATTAAATGGGAGCTTTATTTAAATGCCTATATAGGTCTTCGATTGAGTCTAAAAGGTACATTTATTGTCTCATTCCAATAAAATTGGAGTTTTTTTTATCGTTATGATAATGTTATTATTATCTTAAAAGTAGTAATTTCTGGGATTTTTGAAATTCAAAAATTTGCTTTTTTCACAAATACGATGTTTTATGTGGACTCCCAAAGTTTAAACAAGTATTTTCAATTTTTTTGTAACCCCAAATCCCCTTCAATTTTTATCCGATTATCGATAAATTTAAAGTTTTTTAATATTCATACTCTTATCTAAAAGGTTAATCAAAACGCAAAAAAAATATTTCTTTGAAACGAAGAGGTATCGTAGTTGTTACAAAATAACGTATTTTTGAAAAAATTGAAAATCGAGTTTTCAAAATCCCAGAAATTACTTTAAAGATAATATAATAACGATAAAAAAACTCAAATTTCATTGGAATGAGATGAAAAATGTAGCTTGCAGACACAAATTGACGACCTAAGTAAACATTTTAATAAAGTGTCCATTAAATTAACATAAGTACTAACAAGCAAACTACTTACTGTTTCCTCGGGATCTGAAATAACATAACCAGAAACGTTTCCTTTGACCTCAAACCAATAGTGTGGTAATCCGAGTGCATTTTGCGCGGTGCTTTAGCAGCAGCCCGCCAAAATTTTTAAAAATTGAATTTTTCAGTTTGCCATGCTGTAACTTTTACAGTTTCTGTCTGATTTCAATACAACTTGCAGTTTTTGTGATGTTCAGACTTTTATCTAGAAAGTTTCTGGAAATTTTTAAATTCGATTTTTTTCTCGAAAAATTATTATGTCCTACTTTCGAGTCCCATTTTTTAATTTTAAATTCAGTTTTTTTGAATTTTTGCGGGCTGCTGCTAAAGCACCGCGCACAACGAACTTAAGTTACCACACTATTGGTTCTTACTGAGGTCCAAGAAAACGTTTCTGGCTATGTTTTTCCAGATCCCGAGGAAACATAGTGGTTTTGCTTGTAAGTTTGTTTTTTCAAGAAATCCGCGGTACCAACTCAGAATTTTTTACACCATTCCTATTTTTTTGACATGCTCTTTACAAAAAAATTGCAGCGGGGAATATGGAAATTATAAGTTGTAACTATTTCTTGCTAAGTAAGTACAATCATTTAAATATACAGTTGATGATATCCGCAGGTATACACATTCCACAACAACGGTCATTCATGATCATAAAATTCAAATGATACTTCTCGTGGTTTTCCGATTACCGATCGATCCGGTATCAGGGAACCCGGATTTCCATTAGGATAATATTATTCTTCCTACACGTGACTATTGTGACTAATGTCGCCCGTGTACATAACGCACTAAAACGTTAGAGATAGCAACCAAACCACAGTGTGTCCCAATAGAATAATCACACAGATTTTCCAAATTTATTATCTACCAATAAAAATAATATTATTTATATTACTTGCTCTGGCAACGTTATTATAACTGCATGCCAACTAACTTACCGTATATTCTATAATAATGTGCGGGTCTGTTTTAGTACGCGGGTGGGCAGAAAGGAAAAAATGCAAATTATAACGTCATTAAATTTTTATTTAAATAATAAAAGACTTTATTCGTCAACTGCTTTCATTACAGAAAGTTGCCTAAAAGACACAGTATACGGATCAAGGGGTTCACATTCAAAATGAAATTTTATAGGTTAATTCGGCAATATAATGTTGTCAATAAGAATATATTTTACAAATATTATGTCGAAGTACTATGTTGCGGTGTTGAGTATCTGTTTTTGTTAAAATCTATTTGTAAATAAAATATCCGTTTTGATAATCTTGTTGTTTGCAAGGTGATGGCTAGAGAAAATAATTTTCATAAGCTGAGAATTGGTACACTTTGTTTAGTACGCGGGTCTGTAATAGTACGCGGGTCTGTAATAGTACGCGGATCTGAGAGGTCCAAATTTGAGTAGTACGCGGGGCGTACTATTATAGAATATGAATATGTGGTATTTGAATAACTCGAATTTGTTTAAACTTAAGTTGATCCCAATCTGTTACGCTGTTCCTACGGTTAAAAATTCGAAAGCGTTTGTAAACCTTTGCGAAACTTATTTTTTTTCGTCTTTGCGAAATGCAAAGACGAATAAATTTTGACCCATCCAATGAAAAACATCACGATTTAGTTTTTGCACTCTCAGAGGCACGAGTTACGACTGGAAACAATCATTTTCATCATACAGTTAGAGTAGCACCATTGCCGATGGGCAGACCTTGTCCATACTGCATGCCACTTATTTTTAACACGGAGTCGGATGGGTAAATCGTGACATTTTTAGTCAATAGTCTTGAAATCGGCACAAAATTTTGCTTGTGCATGTTGATTTACTAAAAGGTGTTTCCCATTTACATAGCTCCATGTTAAATACAAGTGACACGACGCGAGCAGGTCCTGTCAACTGCCAATTGCGCTACACTGACCATGTGGTTAAAGCAAGGCATATAAAATAGGAGGTAGTATCATGATTATAAAGGGATCGGCGCCCCCCGTAGATGACGTAGACTACTGAGCAGAATGCGCGCGAAGTTTATAGGTGGCTGCAGAAAGTATATGGTTTCAGTATTTTCTCTCTGCAACTTTAATTCTTAATTAAGCATAATAATTAGAAAAGTAAGTTTAATAGTGCAATTTCGGATTGTAAAGATTCTGATAAAAATATTTAAAAAAAAAGATTTTGGCTTTGCATACCTTTACCAAAGACTCACAAGCAAATGAAAGGGATGACTAGAGAAGTGCCACCGGTAAGGCCAATGTTATTGTGATGTCAGCTGTCTGCTTTGTTGGTTCTAATTATTATTAAAGCGAGTTACGGAACAAACTCTTAGTATTACCAATTAAAAAAGATTAAACCAACAGCAATTTCAAGCATTCTTGAATTTTGAAATGAAAACTCGACTGATAGAAGTCGTAAAACATGACTTGATAACTGGAGTTGGGAGTAGGGAGCATGAAAGAAAATAGAAAACAACTCTCACGGTGAATCTTATAGTCAGTTTGGTAAGTATGTTATTTATGTTAAAATAAATAATTCTAATTTAACTACCCACATGTGAACAAAATATTAGATATGCACTGCAACTGTTATTTTTTAAATGTAGTTTGATTTGGATGTATGACATTTTTTATTTCTTATTCTGACTACTGCATTATGGCACTGCCACCGCTGTTGGTATTGGGCATCAATTGCTGTTTTTGGCCATTAGCAGATAGTAGACTGCACCTACTTAGTATTTGTTGTACTTACGATTAGTAATTAAATAAGTTTCAGTAAATATCCAATTTTATAGTTATCACTCTCCCAAAATCAAAGATATTGTTCGCATTTGGGTAGTTAAATTAATTAGCATTAATTTCGACATAAATAAATTACTAACCAAACGGTCTTCAAGATTCATACCGACCGTCAGAGTTGATTACTGTTTTATTTCATGTTCCGGACTCCATTTATTAAGTCTTGTTTTACGACTTCTCTCAATCGAGTTTTCATTTCAAAATTCAAGAATGCTTGAAATTGGTGTTGGTTTTAATCTTTGTTTAATTGGTAATACTAAGAGTTTGTTCCGTAACTCGCTAACTAACTAGAACCAACAGAACACAGACAGCTGACATTACAATAACAGTTTCCTTACGCTGGCACTTCTGGAGCTATCACTTTTAATTGCTTGTAAGTCTTTGGTAAAGGTATGCAAAGTCAAAATTTTTTTAAAAATATTTTTATCAGAATCTTTACAATCCGAAATTGCACTATTAAACTTACTTTTCTAATTATTATGTATAATTAAGAATTAAAGTTGCAGAGAGAAAATACTGAAACCATATGCTTTTTTGCAGGTACCTATAAACTTCGCGCGCATTCTGCTCAGTAGTCTACGTCACGATTCCTCCCAGCAATCCCACTGGTTTTTAACTATAGGGCATGATAGTACCTCCTATTTTATATGCCTTGGGTTAAAGTTGGCGTTTCCACACAACTAATGCATCAGAGCATATATATATATATATATATTCACACTTTTTCTGAACTCTTTCATTGATTATGAGACAAAAGTTTTTGGAGAAACCCATGATGGGATTTCTATTCTATCAGTATTTTGGCACGAGATTTTTGTTTTTCAATAATTAATTAATTAAGGACTCACTGACGCCTTTAAAAGTCTAACCACTGTAACTATAGTCAGTTGCCATGCAAAAATAATATCACCGAATTATTCCTGCTTGGAGGAAATTGCTCTGAAAACCTTGGTGATTTTATTCTATTGGGGCTTACTGTACAGCAATGCAGGACTTCTCAAAGGAATTGGGCATTTTTCAAAAAATATGTACATATATAGGTACTATATTGGATCTATTGGGCAGAATTTGATGTCTATAATAATACGTCAAAAGAAAGGAGAAATGTTGCTTCATACCGTCATATTAAACAATAGTCTAGGGGTGATGCATCTACAGAATAAAGATGCCATTTTAAGTAGATAAAATTTATATTATTTTAAATTCGATCTGTCTTTATGTGAATTAAGTGAAGCAGCCGTGGCCAGAGAGGGTCCATACGTACTAGCTTGGTTGCTGTCGGTAAGGGGCCATCCATATATTACGTTTCAGATATTTGTGCAAAACCCCCACCCTCCCCCCAAATCGTCATTACACCGTCATTTCTCAATACCCCCCCCCCCTTATAAACGTTTCAATTTTTTATATAATTATTTACAGAATTTTTTATATTTCCTAAAGATGTATACATTTTTTCGAAAAAATGGATTTCATACTACATCTTACATTGTAACTACAATAGGGGTTGCAAAACCAAGACCAAGGCTTTCGCCATTTTCACGACCATTCAAGAGTCATGAAAAGTCTTGAAATTTCAAGACCTTCATTGAATTCAATTTTTTCAACATCTAAGCCCTAAATATAGCTTTTCGGACAAAGTTAGAAAAATTTTGTCAAGAGTCTTGATTTTTTCAAGACTTTTGAAAGTCTTGGTTTCAAGACTCTTGAATTTTCAAGACTTTCAAAAGTCTTGATTTCGAGACTCTTAAATTTTCAAGATATTTGAAAGTCTTGAAACAAAGACTTTCAAAAGTCTTTATTTCGAGAGTCTTGAAACGTCGAGACTTTTGAAAGTCTTGATTTAGTCTTGATTTCAAGAGTCTTGAAATTTTCATGCCTCAAAAAGTGGAAATAAATGCAAAAAAACTTACGTTTTTTTATTGCAAAACGATTGTGTATATATTTTTGTTAGTCTTGATTTCAAGAGTCTTGAATTTTCAAGACTTTAGTCTTGATTTCAAGACTCAAGTCTTTTGAAAGTCTTGCTTTCAAGACTTGAAGTTTTAAGACTCTTGAATTTTCAAGACTTCTAAAAGTCTTGATTTCAAGAGTCTTGAATTTTCAAGACTTTAGTCTTGATTTCAAGACTCAAGTCTTTTGAAAGTCTTGCTTTCAAGACTTGAAGTTTTAAGACTCTTGAATTTTCAAGACTTCTGAAAGTCTTGATTTCGAGAGTCTTGAATTTTCAAGACTTTTATAAGTCTTGATTAAAAGTCTTGAAATTTCAAGACCAGCCCTAGTCTTGATTTCAAGAGTCTTGGTCTTTCTTGACAAGACTTTTGAAGTCAAAACGTTCGCACGCCCTAAACTACGATGCATCTGCTTTGATTTGCTGGAATAAAAAAGTTAAAATTTACAAAAGATTGCCTGAAACGTCATTCGCCTGAACCCCCCTCCCCCCTGCCGTTTCAACGCGTCATTGGCCTAAACCCCCTACCCCCTTGAAACCTGAAACGTAATATATGGATGGCCCCTAAGGTTTTATTGCAATCGGCACGCAAACGCCATTAGTCACATTTAAGAAAAATTGTATTGTTAAATGTGTGGATTTATGAGTCGTTACGTTGAGGTAAATAATGTGAGTTTGTGTCAAGCTGAAAGAGTGGAGTTGATTTTGACAATTAAATTACGTTTTAATTTTATTGAACACTTTGTCAAGACGTAATTTATTAAAGGCTAACTATACAAATTAAAGAACAGTTAAAAGTTGTTGGTTTGGTAGTTGGCAAAGGAGTGGTCATTCTCCCAGTTACAATCTCTGAGCCAAGCTCAAGAATTCATAAAATCTTATTATTGTTAAATTACATTATCCGCTTACATGTTCAATGATTTACAATAATTATTACGCAATGTTAAATTCATACATCATGATTCATCTTAACTAAATACATTTTACTCGGCTCGCCCTTCGCCACTTCCTTTGGCCTACATTATTACTTTAAATTAAATAAATGTTACATCACAGTACATTTATATTCAAATCATAATTCTATATCTACATACATCATAAGCGATGCCTACATCGCTATAGCTAATACTCTACCCATTATTTTTAGATATATGCCCTCATATATCACCTTAATTCCCCACTTGGTTAAAAAAAAATTGAAATCGTAATTAATGGCAATAATGTATAGTAGATTTAAATATCCTCAATTCCCATAAAAATAGATTATTGACCTAAATTCCATACGTAATTTAGATACTTAAAATCCCATAAATAAATTAAATGTTTATACTATATCTTTATAAACTAAGATTATAATCAAGTAATTAACTAAAATTACATACCAATTGTAGTTCCATAATAAATCAATACTTATTCTAAACTAACTCCAATTCGATGATCCTCTCGTTCTTGGCTTCCTTTTCAAGTTGAACTAAATCCTTTTCCAGGTGTACCCGAAGCACTGCAGGAAGTAAATCTGCAGTTTTTTCCAGTGCACTTCGAAATTGGCCTGCTTGAGACAACATTTCTGCATCCCAGTCATGCACCACGAAGTCCTCTCCTAAATGCTTTCTGGCAAAGTCTTCTCTTGTTGATTAGCGTCGTATTGTGTCCGGGCAGAAGGCACAGGATAGTCCAGAAGGATGTGCATGCTCCATTAAATAAGACATTTTATTAGTTAGACAACGATTATTTTTCCAAAATTTTACCGTTGCGTGCGCTTCCTCCTCTAATGCTGCCAACTCGCCTCCTCTCCATGCTCCACGAATTCTGCTTCTGGAATGGTAACAGTATTTGTATTCAAAGGCTACTTCAGGGTCGAAGCCGTAGGTTACTCCGTCAGTTTTTATGAAAGTTCCTAGCTTCTCCCATCCTCCCAAGTAGTAAATCCTTGCTTGTCTTGGAGAGTCGCAGTACTTGAAGTCCTCAGGTACTCCTGTGGGCCGATGACACCATTCCCCAGTTGTTCGCCTTTTACACTGATGATGAAGTGCTCCGCCAGTAACGCGTCCCCACTCCCTTGACCATCTTGGAATCGGAAATTCTTCAAGGGAGCGTTGGATACTTCGTTCCTCCTTTTTCAACACCTTCATTTGCCACCGAATCGCCTCCAGTCTCCTCTCCATCTCCTTCTTAGTGCCATTAGTACTCGACACTGCACACTCGTCGTCACTCGAATTGTCGTTGTAGTTGTTCATGTTGTAATAAAAATAAGAAGCACAACAATTAATAACTTTTGAAATTTTTCTAGTAAAAAATTTTACCGAGTTTCTGAGGGCTATCGCCAGCGATTCTAAGGGTTCCGTTGAATGTGGTGTATAGTGGAGGAATGATTTCCACTCTCATATATCTCATGGGCTTGCGAATTGTTCTCCTTGGCCTTAGTGCTGCCTCAGCATCTACTTCAGCTGCCTTTGGGGTCACTGCATTTTTCTTTTTGATGAGTTTCCTCTTCCTTTCTTCTTTGGATTTCTGTCTGTCATCTCTTTTGGATCTTTTATTTTCATTTTGTTTTCCGCTCTTGGTCAATCCTTTTCTTTCTGGTAGTTGTGGAATTGGATGGAACTCGCCAAAGTCGAATGGTATTTCATGAGTTCTCCATTCCTCAGGATCTCTAATAACAACTCTCTTCAATTGTGAACAATTAACAAACTTAGGTATTTTTACGCCTTGATAATCAGGATGTAATGGCCTGATTTCGACATTTCCGTACTTATCTTGGTCCTTAGTAACGATGCATGGACCAAAATATTTTATTATTAATTTCTCTGCCATACCTACTATTCTTACTTTCATACCAACTCTGACCGTATCATTTACTTTAAATACATCATCTCTACGTTTCCTGTCGTAAATAATTTTTGCCTTTTGATGTGCGTCGCCTAATTCTTTAGCTGCATTTTCTCTATTCTTAAGCAACTCATTTATTGTAGAATTTCTAGAGTATCCCTTTGAGCTAAAGAATGTGTCTATAGGTAAGATAGGTTCTTTTGCATATAACAATTCGTTTGGCGTATACCCTGTGCTTGCGTTCACTGCTGTGTTGAATGCGAATGTAATGTATGGAAGTATTTCGTCCCAGTCTGTGTGTGTTTTATTTACATACATACTTATCATAGTGGTCAATGTTTGATTTGTCCTTTCCGTGAGTGCATTCCCTTGATGGTATGTAGCTGCTGTGGATCTATGTCTAGCATTTAGCTGCATAATAACCTCCTGAATCACTCCACCTTTTAACTCCGCCGCATTGTCTGTTATGAGTTTCTTGAATGCTCCATATTTACATATTATTTCCTCTACTAAAAACTTAGCAATGCCTTCAGCCTTTCTGTTTGGAATTGCCTTAGTAGTCGCATACCGAGTAAAATATTCTGTACAAACTATGACATACTTATTCCCATGCAATGACTCGGGAAATGGTCCTAATAAATCCAAACCGATAGTATGAAACATGTACTTTGGTACTATAGGTACCATGAATCCAATTTTTCTCTGAGTGGAATGTTTCCTAGCCTGACAATGATCACAAGTAGAAACAAACCATTTGATATCCTGCTGCATATTAGGCCAATAGTATTTTGAAGTAATACGTTTTTCTGTCCTCAATACTCCCTGATGTGCAGCTAGATTATCTATATGATATGCCTTCAATATGTAAACTCTTAATCCCTTGGGGATTAAAATTCTCGGCCACTTAGTATGTACTGAATGATATACCCATGCTCCGTCCGCATTTCTCTCACAGCTCCCTTTCCTTTTTGCTATGAAATTTTGTAATTCCTCGTCCTAAGCCTGCCTCTTTACTAGGCCTAACCCTGACGGTATGCATTGTTGATGTGTTTCCCAGTCCTCCTCTTTCATAGTTATCTTAGCAATGTTTACTTCAAAAATTGCGTTCTCTTGATATGCATCTATATAATTATTCTTCTCTTCGTTCTCCTGAGTAGCCTTTGTCGTTGGGTGTCTACTCAATGCATCTACATTCGTATGTTTTTTCCCTGGCTTATATTTAATGTCATATTCCTAATCTCCTAATTTTATGAGAAACTTAGTCAATCTACACGTCTGGTCATGCTTTTTGGGCTGTAAATATTGTAATGCTGAATGATAGGTAATTATAGTAAATTTTCTACCATATAAGTACTCCCTGAATTTTCTGCATGCGGAGACTGCTCCCAATAATATCAGATGTCCTGCTGGGTAGTTTGCCTCTGCCTTCGTCAGCGACCTGCTTGCGTACATGATGGGTACCTCTTGTCCATCGATTTCTTGACTTAGAATGGCTCCCAATCCTTGGTATGAGGCGTCTGTTGAAACGATACATGGTAAGTTCTCTCGAAAGTGATGAAGTACAGGTGCCGTTATTAAAGCTGTCTTAAGGGTCTGGTAGGCCTCCTCTATTTCTCGAGTCCATTCGTATTTTGCATCTTTCTTCCATAATTCAGTCAACGGCTTCGCAATCTGTGCGTAATTAGGTATGAATTTTCGGTAGTATGAGGTCAGTCCAACCAGTATTCTTGTTTCGTGAACATTTTGTGGGCGGGGAAAATCTCGTACTGCTTTGGTTTTTTCTTCATCTAGGTATATACCTGTCCCGTCCACAATAAATCCCAGACAACTGATCCTCTTAAATGCAAAATGTGACTTCTCTGGATTTAATGAAAGTCTGTATCGTTTAAGCCTGTTGAATAGCCATCTAAGCCTCTGCTGGTGTTCCTTGAAGGTTGGCGCGTGCACTATAATATCATCAATAAATACCAAGACATATTTCCATTTTAAATTACATAATGCGGTGTCCATAAGGAATTGGAACCATCCAGGACAATTTTTCATACCGAACGACATCCGTTTATACCAATAAGTCCCGTTCGGAGTGATAATCGTAGTTTTGTCCCGATCCTCCGGATGTATAAGACCCTGATGGAAACCCGCATACAAGTCAACCGGGCTGAAATATGATGCATTTCTCAGCGCGTGGATGATATCGTCAATTCTGGGTAGCGTCCATGTGTCTGCTATTGTGACTGCATTCAATTTCTGGTAATTTGCTACCATTCGAAAGCTTCCTCCTTTCTTCTTTACCAAAAATACAGGTGATGCCCAGGGGCTATGTGACTCTTCCAATATGTCTCCTTCAATCAACTCGTCCACTTGCCTCGCGATCTCTTCCATCTCCTGTGGTGAACCTCTGTACGGTGGGCTGCTCTGCGGTGGATGGTCTCCAGTATTAATCCTCATTGGGGGTAAGTCGGCTGGTTTAACTTCCTTAATAGACCAAGCAAAAATATCAGAAAACTCAAGACATAAATTGCGTACCTCTTGTTTTTCAGCCTCCTCCAAATCGGGATTAATATGTAATTTATTTAGTTGTTCCTCCGTCAAGGGCTTGAAATCCTTTGGTGGTGGAATTTCTGCCTCCGCCGGTTTTCTTTGGTCTGCCATTGCCCGTTTCCCATGTATTATAGTGTAGCCGTCCTCATATGTACCTACTACCATCCCTCGAAATATTTTCTTTGGTTTTTCTGATGGGTTGTAAATTAAAACTTCTGGATTTTCTCTCTTGATAATTCCTCTTGTTACGAATAGCATCTGCTTTATGTACACATTTTGATTTGGTTCTAGTAGTACTTCTACCTTGTCTTGATGATTATAGGTCAGTTTCACCATTGTAGCCGAACGTGGGGGTAAAAAGACCGTTTCTTGGATCCTTGCCTTGTCATTTCCGTCGTGAATAGGTACTGTATATTTTGCGTACTTAGAATTCCCCACTGTAAAGTCGAATGGCTTGAGGTCTCCTTTCCTTGGAATACATCTCTGCGTTGCTGTATCTATAATCATGTCATATTTCTCCAAAAAATTATAACCCAAAATTAGTGGTGGATGTACGTTTGCCAAAACCAATGCCTCCGTCTCTATAGTGTCACCATTTTTCGTCAAAGTTAAATATGTCATTCCTATAGGTGACTGTGTCACACCTCCCAGTCCTTCTACATGAAAATCCAATAATGGGTAAATATTTTCTGGTCTGATTATTTTCTCGCTAATGAGCAAGACAGTAGCTCCCGTGTCCAGTAATGTAGGGTAGTCGATTCCCTCATAGTTCATAGTAGTATTCGGAGTTCCTTTTCCATCCATAGACACCATAGCCTGAGTTGAAGTTGAGTTTTTTCCTCTTGCTCCAGCTGTGACGTCAGTCTGCCTGTGGATGGGTTTTTGTCCTTGCATTCTCTTGCCTGCTCTCCACTCTGCATTCTGTGGTACTCTTTTTCTTGTTCTGCTCCGGTAGAATGTCTTTTGGAAATCAACCTCCATCTGTTGCCAGTCTGTGACATTTTTTCGAGTGGCGTACCAGTCCACTGCCGCACCCCGCATAGTAGATCCAAATAACTTACATTTCTCCTTCTCGTCACGCACTTCCATGATGGCCGTGATTAGATTGAAATGATTGATATGGTCTTGCATATCTTCCAGTGCTGGATCGAAATATCGCTTCATATTCCCCCATGTAGGATCTTTCAAACTCATACTTATATTAGTTATTAGTTATTTCCTGCCTAATAATAACTGTTTGTTATGCCTGACTCGCTAACAATATCCTGTACAAATTCTCCAAAAATAGAAATGTATTTCCCGATTTTATTAACCCAAGAAAAAAATTCTGTAAAAACTATAATAGTTTTAAAAAAAACTGCCTGATTTTGTTGCTCTATTCTACCTTGCTCGTAGATACCTACTCGTATAATAAACTCAGCAATAATATAATATTGAATAAGCGAGCAACAAGGTGATTGTGTCAAAACTAAACTGTTTTGATTACTTGAGAACTTTATTTAAAGTTACTCGATACTGTGGATTTTATTCTGAATACCTACTCGTTTTTAGAATTCCCTTCGTGACCTAACTCGTCCACAATCACCCAATTCGATCGAAAAAATAATATGTATACTATTAAACCCTTCATATAGCCTACATATGCTCATGAGACTTTTCCTAGTTAAAGCTTTTTGAATCTTAAGAATTTACATACCTTGTAAGAGTGTATGATGGATCCAGACCCCAGTTGCCAGTAACTTGACCGTGAACTTCCGTCCTTCCGGGTAGTGTGCACTTTAACTATCTACGTTGTTTGGGTTTTTTACACCTATCTACTGCACAATCAAATAATTAATCTGCACTACAAGCGTGATTACTTATCTCAACTTTTTCTGACGACTTTTTAAATCCTCACCATGGTGGATACCAATGGAAAATAATTAAAAGAAAATCTACTTATTGATCTTTTATAAATAATTGTTTTTACTCTCTCCGTGCTAATTGGTATCTCACCTTTTTCCTCGAGGAAGGCAGTATTAGATTTTACCCATGAAAAGAAATTAAATTTAACCAAAAATAAATAAAATATTCTTCCAAAATTAAATCAAAAATACCTTAATTAATTTTTTCTGCTATTAAAATGATTGCGCAATACTAATACCTTTTTCCGCCTGAACCGCCATGTTAAATGTGTGGATTTATGAGTCGTTACGTTGAGGTAAATAATGTGAGTTTGTGTCAAGCTGAAAGAGTGGAGTTGATTTTGACAATTAAATTACGTTTTAATTTTATTGAACACTTTGTCAAGACGTAATTTATTAAAGGCTAACTATACAAATTAAAGAACAGTTAAAAGTTGTTGGTTTGGTAGTTGGCAAAGGAGTGGTCATTCTCCCAGTTACAATCTCTGAGCCAAGCTCAAGAATTCATAAAATCTTATTATTGTTAAATTACATTATCCGCTTACATGTTCAATGATTTACAATAATTATTACTCAATGTTAAATTCATACATCATGATTCATCTTAACTAAATACATTTTACTCGGCTCGCCCTTCGCCACTTCCTTTGGCCTACATTATTACTTTAAATTAAATAAATGTTACATCACAGTACATTTATATTCAAATCATAATTCTATATCTACATACATCATAAGCGATGCCTACATCGCTATAGCTAATAGTATGATCTTAAGTACAAAATAACCTGGGATATACCAGACACTGGAAATCTGGAAACCACGAAAAGCGTCATTTAAGTAAACTTTAATTTTAAACTATTAATCAGAAAGTATATAGCCACTGGCAACTACGCGTTCGTTATTAACATTATTAAGCTATTATTTTTTAAATGAATAGCCATTAACATATGATAATTGTACACATTTATTTATCACACAACTTACATTAAAATGTAAATTGTGAGTGTCCTTTATTATTATTTGAGTTGAATTAGTGGATCGTACATCAATAATCAGGATTATCTATCTATATACTTAAAACGTGCAGTACAGGCCAGCATAGGCCATTTATTAACCATTACGATTCTTGTGCACCAAACTCCTCCTACAGTTTTCAACTAATTACACTTTATATGGTACCATTCGACGCGCCTTGACGTTTTGTCGTCATTCTTTCGACAATATTTTGAAAAATATCACGTTTTGCACATTTTATGGCTGATTTACATTTTTTGACTCTGCGCCAATCACGGCACTAGAATTCAAATTTTCAAAAATACAGTGATCCTGATTGGCACGCAGCCCTACAAAAATATTTATTTCTATTTTCAAATTCGTGTGAACATCAAAAAATTTTAAAACTGATTCAAATATTTTCGAAAGATAAAAAAAGTTCAGCTCAGCCAAGAGATTATTCAATTTAAATCTTACTACAAGTTTTATTAAATTTTTAAGAATCTAAACAGTAACTATGAGGACTTTAAGTCATCTACTAATCTACTAATTAAAAACTACACTATTGGAAGGGATAGGCGTCACACAATTCCCACTGCCAATCACTGTTTATTTTGTAGATAGAGGAAGGGTATAGTAATATCAGCTGTGTTTGGACTAGATGGACGTTACAAGCATAGTCCCGGTTAAGCATGTAAGAAAAACTCAACCCAGCCAAGACTGAGGTGTGACGGTCGGATGCAACCATAGCGATTGCATCCGCCGTCAATCATCAACAATCCCTCCCGCCTCGATTCACAGTCGTGTTTTGATTAGCCGGTTGACTCGCTACTGGGTCAACCGACTAATCAGAGCACGACATGACATTGAACTTCTCCTCTTCACCAAAACCACACTACACACACAACGACACTACACACACACACACAAAACAACACAGAGAAAATCATTCTTGATTTTCTCTCCCTCCTCACTCGGATTTTCGGCTTCGGTTTTGTTGCGGCTTGTCCACTCCAACTCCTAAAATAAAATAAAAGAAATAAAATAAATTACATTTTCATCTATATATACTTACTTACCTGTGTCTCAAAGGATACCTGTTCGGTCCAGCTGCTTCCTTCCAGTAATCGCCTTGTGATCCCGGGTACCTAAAGATAAAAAAAACTATATTATTATTCCTAAAATTAAGTCTACTTACTCACTACTATTAACTACTATACTAACTACTATACTAAGTTCTACTTCTATGGTTTGCCCCCGTTGCTCCCAAAATAAATAAAAAATATTTAAATCTACAACTACCTAAACATAATTATTACTACATACTAATATTATTAGTTAAATATAACTTACCTGTATTATAGTCTGCTTCAGTAGGTACGTGGGTTTTTTCTCGTTCTTCTCTTACCTGGTCGTTTTCCACAGCGCTCCACAGCTACGGTCTACATCCACGGTTTTCTTCACTCTCACAGCCAGCGAGTAAAACACCATCCCACTATTACAGTAACTAAGGTAACTAAGTTAAATTAAATTATTAGACTTACCTGCTTCAAGTCCTGCTTGTTCCTATGGTGTGAGTTGCGGAAAATTCCGGTACACTATTTTCTTATTTCCAGTTTTACTAAATTAGCTAAAATTATTAAATTATCATTAAATTAAAGAATTAAATTAACCAAAAAATTTAAAAGCACTTACCTACGCCGGAGGCCCTGCTCAAAATTTACTAGGTTTTTATAAAATTTGAAAATTAAAGAAAAGGGACGGTACGCTTACATATTACATAATAGTACTATTCATTAGGGTTCTTGCATAAATAATATTTCTACAATTAATTGCTCCCCCGCTCTAGTTTATTGTTCCTTGTCGTTGTATTAAGCCGTAAATTAACATCATTTTAATAAATTTTGGGAATTATAAAAAATAGAAACCAATATTGAAAAACAGTAACAGTAGGCGAAGCTCCACGCAAAATTTTTCAAGATTTCAAACACTTACGAAATTTTGAAAATTTTGACAAGGGAGCATCCATATATTACACATTAACGCCTACGCTAGGAATTGCGCATATATTATATTTCTACGATTATTTGCCTCTTCCCCGTTTATATTTATTGTTTATTCTTGTTTACAGCGACATTAAATTGTAATTTAACTTACATTAAATACTTTTAGTAATTTTAAATAATAAAAACCAATATTACAAATTTGTCATATTAGGCGAAGCTCCACGCAAATTTTTTCAAGATTTCAAACACTTAGAAAATTCTCGAAAATTTGACAAGGGCGCATCTATATATTACCCATTATTGCTAACGCTAGGGACTGCGCATAAATTGTAATACCTATAATTATTGATTCCCCGTGTATAATCATCGTACTTAACTCCAATTTCATTAAATTTTAAACTATTAATCAAACAAAAGTCACCTGAAAATTTTGAAAAAAATTGACGAGAAGAGATACCCATATATTACAACTACTATAATGGATTCTCAGTCACCACCCCAATTGACACCCCACAACCACAGCACCCCAAAACGGTACCTGTCTATTACTGAGATGAGACGACAACAGGAAGATTTAGCTAACTTAAGACAGCAGCTAGAGGATGAAAGGGCATCTTTAGACCTTCAAAGAAAACAATTTCTAGAAGACGATGAATTGCTAAGATTTCAAAAATTATCTCTTGCTGCAAGTAAGTCGGAAGTAGACCCAAACCGTCAAATTAGATCCTTGTTGCAGTCTTTAACCCCGTTTGACCCCCGTGTTGTCACTGATGTTTGGCTCGCTCAATTAAATGGATTCCGTATGAGTCTTAAGTTAGATTATAAAATAATTGTTACCCATTTGGAAAAGATTATGTCAACTTTAAAGTCCCCCGCTGTCATTACATGGTTTAGTGGATTTTGGACCCAATACTCACCGATAATACATAGTCGGTGTGTCGATCATCATGCCATATTCGAAGATTTTGAAATGAATCTACGCTCCTTCTTTACGGAGGAGACACGTATGGAATCCGCAATTGCTGAACAGAAGGGTTATGCATTTGATTATTCTATGACAGGTACTCAGTATGTATCAAAAATGAAGGATTTAGTTATGAAGGTTGACAGTCGTACTCCAACAATTCAGCTAATTCGGGCCTTGAGAGAGGGACTTCCTAAAGAGATTAGACGAGTATTCAGTGCTAATCAATTTCAAAACGAAAATGAATTCTGTGCCTGTTTGGAAAGATATTTAGCTGCCGAAGCGGATCACGAAACCAAATCTGCAACTACAGTTCGTTATCAAAATGCATATGCACAGGCTCCCAAACACTCTCCACAATTGCGTGGCTTATCCACAGAAGAGGAACGTATGCTGAAAGAACTAATAAACAGATCCCAATGCTCCAAGTGTGGCATGGTTGGTCACTTAACCGATGCCTGCGGATCTCGCAATAAGTCGAGCTGCACTATCTGCAAGCGAAATAACCACACTGAAGAGAACTGTTTTTATAAGCCTGGTAACACATTTAAGAAATGTAATTATTGTAAGTTTCCCGGACATGAGGAGGGCGAATGCAACATTAAGGCAAGAGACATGCGAAATCAGCAGAACGCACCCGCTGCCAATGCCGTCCGTCCAGCATGGCAAAGAAATCAGGAAGTACATTGGCGACCGACTGTGCAGGCTCAGGGAGCTCAGCCACAACCACAAGTTCGAAACAATTTTGCACCACCACAAAATCATCAACAGCAACAACAACAACTTATACGTGAACAACAACAACAACAACAACTTATACGTGCTTTACATACCTCACAGGACACCCCGTCGTTATTAGATTTGGAGTTGACCCCGGAACAATTTGCGGAAAACTGAAGTGTCCGACTAAGTGCGGGACTAGCCGGACCAGTAATAAGACTCGTACATTCTATAATAGTAAGTATAGCAACAGTAGTACAGACGGTTATAGTAGTTACTCGGAGAGCATATGTAGTACACGTAGTAGAGGTAGCTTAAGTAAGCATAGTTCTAAGAACCCCGCTGCGAGGGTAGTAAATCCCGCTTACTATACCTTCAAGCCACACACCGGTATACCCATTAATTCTAAGTTCCCCGAACCAGAGCCCCATTCTAGTACATCTATTAAGCCCAGCATGACATCTAATAACTCTACGATTCCCGAACCAATTCCCCATTCAAGTAATTCTCCCTTTAATGTCCGTAAAAGGAAAAATTACCGCTTACAACGTTTTAAGAACTCTAATAAACCAAGGTTAGCGTCACACCGTAAACGTAGTACATCTATTACGTCAACAGATAATTCAGATCAAGAGTCATCGTGTTCTAAGGGTGAGGTACTTGTCAATAATACTATTCACACCAAAACACATTACAACCAATCTCAAACACAACAGCAGTTTCCTAGAGAAATTCGGATACAAGTCGAGATTGTCGGTATGCCCCCAATGCCTGGTAAATGCCTTCATGCATTAGTCGACCCGGGTGCTAGCTTAAGTATTATTTCGTCAGCATTTGCTAATAAACTAAAAACTACTAATCCCCGCTGTATTAAAATTTTCAAAATCGATACCATCTGTGCAACTCAATCCGCTAATCTAGAGAATAAGATAGCTATTGATTTCAAGGCGGAATTAGAATGTGTAACAGAGGGAGTTAAATTTACGCACTCATTTGCAATTTTAAAAGGTGGTACATCCAGGTTAGTATTAGGTATGGATATCCTTCCTAAATACTGGCAAAGACTAGATTTCGATGAGTTTAAGCTAATTCCCCGTACACCTTCCCCGTTTCTTCCTTGCTCTCTAGACTCTGATGACTCAATGTGTTCAGCCACTTGCCGTGATTGCAAGACAAGCAGATTGTATACAAAGACAAGGGAAGGAACTGAGGCACTTTTAGCTAAATTAGATAAGCGAAGTGATGTTTTTTCATTATCGGATGACACTAATATTTCAAAGATAGGGACATTATTCCCCAATACAACCAAGGAAGTAAAGCCTGCGCTCAAACCGGCCTTTCACAAACTCCGCCGATTACATACCAATAGACCATATGAAATATTACCTCGCTCTATACAGAGAGTTACGGTTTACACGGACGACTCGGTGAACGGTGATTTTGTTATCTCCCCAAATGACCGTATAAAGACAAATGTAGCACTTGGCAATTCAGTAATAACAGTTAAGAGGGGACGAGCAGAAACCTACGTTGTTAATTTCAGTAAGGATGTCGCCACACTACCAAGACTGCCGTTGTTTGGTACTTTAGATGAATTGTCAAGTATTCAATACTGTGCTCAAGACGTACCTAACATTAACCAACCGACCTCTTTTACTAAGGAAGAATTAGACCTTCTTCATTTACCCCCTATCTCACTTAAATTTACTGAAGAGGATAAAGCAAAGGTAATAAATTTTTTTCAGAGCGAAAACAGACGCACCGCCTTTGCGTTTAGCGATGAAGAATTAAGTACGGTAAAGGGAGTAGTGTGTGATATTGATACTGGATCAAGTCCACCGGTACATTTGCGACCTTACAGGCTTGCACCAAAAGAACGTGAAGAAGTTGAACGTCAAGTCCTTGAGGATCTCAGGCTGGGATTTATTGAAGAGTCAACATCACCATATAGTAGCCCAGTGTTTCTTGTAGACAAAGCGGATGGTACCAAAAGAATGGTAATAGATTTTAGATTAATAAATTTGCAGATACGAAAAGATCGATTTCCATTACCAGTGTTATCTGAAACTTTGGAGCGTTTAGAAGGAATGGGAGTGTTCTCTACTCTTGATTGCCGATCCGGATTTCATCAAGTTAAATTATCCGAAGAGGCACGACAGAAATTGGCGTTTGTGTGTTCCTTAGGAAAATTTCAACCAACAGTTCTTCCGTATGGAATGGCCAACTCACCTGCTGTGTTCCAACGAATGATGCTCAACGTATTAGGAAACCAAGCATACCAATTTTCAATGTGTTACGTTGATGATATATTAGTCTTTGCTCCCGATTTGGACACCCACTTAGAACGATTAGCTATAATACTCAAAAAGGCACAACAGGCAAACCTAAAATTTAAACCCTCTAAGTGTTTTTTTTGTTTTGATGAATTGAAGTACTTAGGTCATGTAGTTAGCTCAGATGGAGTAAAGGTAGACCCAGATAAGGTAAAGGCAGTCAAAGAGTGTACGAGACCAACTACTGTGAAGGGAATTAGATCTTTTTTAGGTACATGTAATTATCTTAGAAAGTTCATCAAGGGTTTTGCTACAATAGCGAGTCCTCTCACAGATTTAACTAGAGATAATACTCCATTTATTTGGTCACAAGCATGCGAAGAGGCATTTACAAA
Organism: Dicyrtomina minuta; assembly: GCA_949802685.1. Taxonomy (NCBI): domain Eukaryota; kingdom Metazoa; phylum Arthropoda; class Collembola; order Symphypleona; family Dicyrtomidae; genus Dicyrtomina; species Dicyrtomina minuta. The sequence goes on along the minus strand of OX461811.1, from coordinate 25,636,211 downwards.
TCTTAGAGATAGGTTGTGCACAGCACCGATCCTTACTTTCCCACACCCAGACGGAGAGATCCGTATTATTTCTGATGCTTCAGGACATGCTATTGGAGCCGTATGTGAACAAAGAGTTAACGATGAGCCTTATAGACCGTTAGGATATACTTCAAGATCCTTATCTGCAGTAGAAAGGGCGTACACAATTACAGAGCGGGAATGTTTAGCAGTAGTACATGCATTTGAAGAATTTCGACCGTTTATTTATGGAAGGCACATTACGGTACATACGGATCATAGTAGCTTAATCTGGTTGTATAACTTGAAAAACCCTAACTCTAGGTTAATAAGATGGGCAGTAAAACTCTTAGGTTACGAAGTAGTCATGAAATACGTCCCCGGTAATTCAATTCCCTTAGCTGACTTCCTTTCGCGGTATACAACAAACGAGGCTAATTTACGTAAGATCCAAGTACCTTTTGAGGATCTTTCGCCTGAACAGAATCTACTCACCGAACCAATATTTACTTACTGCAACGATACTCAACAACAAGCATTCGTGATTAAACAAGCTGCAGACTCACACCTTTCAAAACTTATATCACGCATACGGGGAATGGCCAAGATAAATAGTCCAAAAATATTCTATAAGGACTACGCCCTATTCAATGGTATTTTATATAGATCTAATTCTAAGGTCCCCGGTAACCTCTGGAAATTAATTATTCCATCCGCTCTTAAATATAAGGTAATGGAGGCTATTCACAACTCACCTGTGGGGGGACACCATGGATTCTATAAGACATTGTGTACTTTACGACAACGTTACTACTGGAAAAATATGCATAGAGAAATCAAGGCCTTTTGCAAAGCCTGTTACACTTGCCAATGCTTTAATGATAAAAACGTCAAGGCCCCTGGTCCCATGCATTGCATTGCACCCCCGACAAAACAATTTACGCGCGTAGCTATTGATTTTATTGGACCCATGCCTCAAAGTCGATATAGAAATAAATACGCACTAACAATTATTTGTCTAGCAACAAGGTATGTTCTGTGTGTTCCTACCCCAAATTGTACTTGTCAGGACGTTATTAAAGCCATTACTAATAACCTTCTCTATAAATTTTCCTGGCCTCAAAATATTGTCCTCGATAACGGTACGCACTTTTCAGGAAGTGAGTTTAAGTCCTTTTGTGCCCAAAACCATATTAATTTAATATTTTCCTCCCCGTTCCACCCAGCCAGTAACGGCAATTGTGAAAATTCGAATAAAACTATTAAGCGCTACATTGGAAATTATAATCAAAGCAACCATTGTAACTGGGATCAACTTCTCCCTAGGGCTACCTTTTCAATAAACTCGCAAATACATGAAACTACTGGTTTTTCACCACATCATCTAGTTTTTGGAGTAGTTCCCCGAATACCCATTGATCTTGAACTTCCCTCTATTAATATGAATAGTGACTTAACCCTCGACCAAAAATGTACCGAACAACAGGATAATTTAATTATTGCTAACAACAGAACATTAGAAAGACAAAGAAAGAGAATTCTTGCTCATGCGGCTACGCATAAACAACACTCTTATAAGACGGAAGATTTGGTTTTATTATGCAATTTCACTAAGCAGGGTGGGCCTTTTTCTAAGTTTAATCCTCCATTTTTTGGGCCCTTGAAAATAATGGAACGAATAGGGGAAGTTACAGTATTAATTTCTTCTTGCACGCCTGAAGGCAAACTAATTGCAGGACGGAATCGACAAGTACATATTGATCAATTAAAACCGTTCCACACACTCAAAGACCAGGACTCTGACAGGAGTTCTGATCACAATCCCAGTCCATTACACTCAAGTACACACACTTTGACATCCACTGATCAACAATTGCACTCCAATAAAACTAACAATGTAACAGTACAGACACAACCACATTCAAATGAACATGAATCATCTCGATCCGAAATGCCTATCGATAAATCTTATACTAGTTCACCTGATAAATTACCTACCCCGTTATTAAGGCGAAGCACACGACCAAATAAGGGCGTCCATTTAAATAGGTACTCCCCGAATAATTAACATTCCTTCCCTTGGCGTCCTTACCCTCGCATTACCTTCTCAATAACAAGCAATTACCTAATCAAACTTTAATTTTCTAGATGGATCTTACTAACATCTTCGATCAGGATCTCTTGGCTGATAACTTCGATACTCCTACGGACCCTTTCTCTCCCGAATACGAAGACTTTTTTGGGTTAGAAGCTGCCCTTCAAGCAACTGCTGCTGAGCGACGAATTAATCACCGTCCTTCCTCCCCATTATCAGCACTTCCTTCATACCATTCCACCCCCGCAACGTCCCCCGAACCTAGGTACATTCCTCGAAATAGTCAAGGTCCCATTAATTACGATTCCCCATCTACGGTTAGTAAAGCCATACAACCTATTGTAACCCAAGAAACACGCGCAGCGATGAACAATACTTATTCCCCTCCCCCGATTGCTCTTACGATGATGAAAAAAATGTCAGGAGATACTTACAAATTGGGAGATGGCCTTGGCAAGGAAAATCAAGGGTGTCTACAACCAGTCCCTGTAACTGATTATATCCCCTTTAGGAAGCCCTACGAATCAATTTCCACAACCAAACTGGGTGTTCCTATAAAATTTGTACTCTCCAATGATCCCGTACCAATTAAATCTGTCGTCACACGTAGACCAGATACTTCTACAATAAAGTATCAGGAAACTGTAGCCGCAGACCCATTTGCCACCGAGGTCATCATTAGACCTGCAAAGCGGAGAGCTTCGTTGTTGGAAATCTCTCCTCACGAAATTGGGGTAATTACTCAGATTACCTGTCCTAGCTGCGATCGCCCAGGTCATTACTACAGGGACTGTCCCCTAAAGGCATCCAAGTCCGCTCTTTTTACCGAGAACGGAGAGGTTGTCTGCTTTATTTGTAGGGCATCTCATTACGCGCGAGACTGTCCCTTCGGTGAAAGGGCATATACGTACCGCGGAGAGCGGTTTCATACCCTACCTATCCCCGTGGAACACCCTTATAAAATAATAAGATATAATTAGATAGTCGACTTATAATAGAATTACGCATTATTCTAGGTTACTGTAGATTTAATTATCAATAATTATATTATTACTTGCCTGATGGCCTTGGTTAATCTTTAATTGTTCATGATATCATTCTTGTAGTATATAACTATTTTCTTAGTCTAGTATTTACTTAGCAATAATTCCCCGGGTCCCTTTATCGTATAATAAGTTATAGTTAATTTTAAGGTTTGTACTTCTACTCCCTTATAAAATAGTTAGACATAATTAGATAATACAATAATAATAGTATGATACCTATCTTAGGTTAGAATTTTGTTCACCTTGATGTTATATCAGTACTCAATTCATTGTTGTTCATTACCTATTATATGTTATTAGTTTGATGGTTTTAAGTGATTCATTCTTGTTGTTCTATTTGATGCCTGTTAACTTACTAAGGATAATTCTTTACTATGGTCTAGTTTGATAGAATAATATTACATATTAAAATAATATAACTTTATAACATTTGTAATAGATAATACTCAATTTCTTTATCTTAACGTACGTTAATATTACTCCCCCGGTACTTCCCTACTACCTCTTTGGTGAGGACACCAAATCTTTGTAGACAGGGAGGGTAATGTGACGGTCGGATGCAACCATAGCGATTGCATCCGCCGTCAACCATCAACAATCTCTCCCGCCTCGATTCACAGTCGTGTTTTGATTAGCCGGTTGACTCGCTACTGGGTCAACCGACTAATCAAAGCACGACATGACATTGAACTTCTCCTCTTCATCAACCACACTACACACACAACGACACTACACACACACACACAAAAACTACACAGAGAAAATCATTCTTGATTTTCTCTCCCTCAGCACTTGGATTTTCGGCTTCGGTCTTCTTGCGGTCCGTCATTACCAGCTCCTAAAAATAAAAAAATAAAATAAAAAGTCATTTTCATAAAAAAATTAACCTATACCTACCTGTGTTTCGTGATCGTCGTTCCTTCCTCGGTGTCATCTTGTTCCGGATTCGGTACCTGTAATAACTAGACTACATCTAAATATAAATACTCCTAATATTAAAATTATTTAAGACTATTTACTAAAATTACATCATTGCTGGTATTAATATTCTAGAGCTTATACTAATACTATAACTACCTAATACATCCCCGAATTACGTAACTAATGAATAAACTAATTACCTAACATTATTACGTGCACTAAACTATAATTATTACTACATTATTAATAAGAAAAAAAAGAAGGAAACTTGCCTATTTATTAGTATGCTACAGTACATTCTCTCATGTACACTTACTACGCCTTGAAGGTTAAAAATCTAAATAGTTTAAAAAGAATTACTAACTAAAAAACCCTTCATAATTTAATTATTTTTTAAATCCATTTTGCCATGTTTTTTTTAAAGGCATTAAAAGTTGAAGTTCCAAGAAATTTTGCAATGGTTCTCACGGTCCTTCAAATAAGTCAAATGATAATTATTGGCCTCTTCATCAATGTCTACACCTACTATGTCAAATGTAACTTTATTTTTATTCTATTTATTCACTAACTAAGCAATTTAGTACATAATCAGGGGTCGTCCATAAATGACGTCATCGAAACATCCACTAACTATGACCCCCTGTCATCAGCTTATACAACCACTGCGTAAATGGATATCGTGAGTAAAGATCCTAAATGGCCCATTTTCAATTTAAGGTGGAATCAAAATGAGCTATGTCATAAAAACAAAATGAGAAACATCCGTAAAATTTTAATTACGAGTTTTCGAAAAAAAACCAAAATGTTCTATTTAATTTTTTTTGGTTTTTGAAAAGTGTAAAATTTTCTATATTTATGTTTTTGAAAAGTGTAAAATGATCTAATTTCATGTCTTTGAAAAGTTGTAAAATGTTCTATTTTCATGTTTTTGAAAACTGTAAAATATTCAATTTTTATGTTTTTTAAAAATGTTTTATTTACAGGTTTTCGAAAAAAGCAAAATGTTTTATTTCATTGTTTTTTTTAAATTGTAAAATAATCTATTTACATACATGCTTACAAGACATTTGCATATTCTTGTAGATAGTGGATATTGTTTTTTTCTAAAACTGGATATGGGTAATTTTGGTTCTTCACAGACGATATATTTAACATGGGATGTCATCAATGTCCAAGTAGACCCATTGACCCTAGCCGCGACATCATTTATGGACGATCCCACTACATGCTTTAATGTGTGTTTTCTTCTTATTTTGTTTTAACAATTTAAAATGTAATAATTTTTCTTGACAATTTTCAGCGAATGGTGGACATTGTGAGCGGGAGATGAGTAATATTTATTTCGGTCTTATTATTTATGCAACCTATTTTGTGCTTTTTCTCAATTTCTTCGTTAAAGTCTATTTTAATGTCAAGTCTAATAAAGCTAAATGTGCCTAAAGTAAAGTGTACAATAATCATTTCTAAATAAAATTTCGTACACCATTTTTAATTTTATGATAATATTAGAAATTTCTTAATTAATTCCCAAGCCATACACACTACACACAAGTCCGTCATTGTTCAAAAACATGTAAATTTCATACAGTTATGTCTATAATAAAGGTACATACGTATAATTATAGACGTGGTGTAACCACGAAATTTTAGTGTATCTACTGAGCTCTGAACTACCAATCAGGGCCGGACGAAGGAATTAGATTTCAGCAGCAATTTATTACCATGCAAAAACCACTATTTTGATTTTATTTATGGTTTTCTTTAGTAAAGCAAAATGTTGTATTTGCATGTTTTTGAAAAGTGCAAAATGTTTTTTTTACCTGATTCAGAAAAGTGCTCAATGTTCTATTTACATGTTTTGAGAAAAGTGGAAAATGTTTTATTTCCATGTTTTTGAAATTTACAAAAAAATTTATTTTCATGTTTTTGAAAATTCAAAATATTCTTTTTATATGTTTTTGAAAACCTGCAAAATGTTCCATTTACATGTTTTGAGAAAATTCAAGCAGCGGGGGCTGACAATGCGCTTGCCGTATTATCCGGCCCTGCTACCAATACATGATAAATTCGTTAAAATTATTCTCAAAAATTAAGAAATAAACTACTAAAAACTTTTCAAAAAAAATGTAATTCAAAGATTAATTTGAAAAATAGTATACGTAGGATTAAGGTACTAACAACAGGCATTCAAAAAATCATGTATGTAAAGCACACGGTACTTTCTAGAGGTCAAACGTGGTAACATAAAATAACACAATAAATTAAAATAAATAATCCACTAGCGTACAGATTGAATCGAGTTTAATAAATCTCAATATTTTTATTGCTCTTAGGAAAATATGGTGGCCCTTAAAAGGGCCGTTGGTTGTTAACGATGGGCTTAATAAGTATTTTCTTATGCAGCCTTCTTCTCGGTCTTCTTGGGGAGGAGGACGGCCTGGATGTTGGGCAAGACTCCTCCTTGGGCAATAGTCACTCCGGACAACAACTTGTTCAGCTCTTCGTCATTACGGATGGCGAGTTGGAGATGACGGGGGATGATCCTGGTCTTCTTGTTGTCACGGGCGGCATTGCCGGCCAACTCCAGGACCTCGGCAGCCAGATATTCCATGACTGCGGCCAAGTAGACGGGAGCCCCGGCTCCGACACGCTCGGCGTAGTTGCCCTTTCTGAGGAGACGATGGATACGTCCGACGGGGAACTGGAGTCCGGCACGACTTGACCTGGACTTTGCCTTCCCCTTCACTTTACCACCTTTACCACGGCCAGACATGATGAGATTGGTAGAATATTAGAAAATCACAAGTTGTTAGCTTGACGAGCGACAGGAGTAGAATGACTGTGTAGTTCACTATCTCCTGTATTTATATGGGATAGGCCGAGTAGAATTTGAAGAGTCGAGTAGATTCCCAGAATTTGTGGGTCGTGTATCTTTTCAAGGGAATTCCAGCGCACACCTGGCTCACTGCAGTTTTACTGGCTACTGACTACAAAAACAATTTCCACTATCTACAAAAATATTGAAATGTGTCTTGAAAACATGTCAATAGAACATTTTACACTTTTCAAAAACATGTCAATAGAACTTTTTACACTTTTCAAAAAACATGTACATTGATCATTTTACACTTTTCAAAAACATGCCAATAGAACATTTTACACATTTTAAAAAACATGAAATTAGAACGTTTCGCACCTTCTTAAAAACACGGAATTAGAACATTTTGCAATTTTCAAAAACTCTTAATTTAACATTTTACGCATGTTTCTCGTTTTGTTTTTATAACATAATTAGCTCATTTTGAATGTAGCTTAAATTGGAAATGGGTCATTTTGGTTCTTCATTCACACACGATATGCAGGTAGGTACCTACAAATAATAATAAAAGACTTTATTCGTCAACTGCTTTCATTACAGAAAGTTGCCTAAAAGACAACAATAGATAAGATTTCCCCTGTAATATGTAAATTTATCCTCGTACAATAAACTGGTATACTATCACTGACACTTTGCTTTGCCCCAGGAATTCCAGTTTACTTAAATAGTATGCTTCTACTCTAATTAAACTTTGGATGGTTTTCTTATGCACTGAACCATAATAATAGGTTACTTTACGCAGCTATGATTTATGCACAATAATTGAAGTGTTTTTTTTCAAAACGGGTCAAGTCTATCAAACCAAATCTTACAAGAACAACGAAGAATGAATAAAATGCGACAGAATTATTTTTTTCAACTCAATTTTTGTCTACAGGTACTGCAACTGACGAAGCTTTATTACAAGCAGTTTCGTAAATCTGGACTCACTGTGGGATTTTTATAAAATTTTGCAAAATTTTAATTTGTGGACTTTTTCCGTTTTCCCTCAAAATGCATAACTTGACGTGGAGGAAAAAGTCCGTGGGATGAAATTTTAATCGTTTTGAGGGAAACCAAACTGTTTTGTACTTTTAAACTTTTTCTTGTATTAAAAATGTACACACCGCAATCGTCTGTAAAAGACTACGAAAACACTGGAAAACGGAATTTAAATCAGAAATGCATGTTTTAGGTGGACTGATCCCATTTTGCAAAAATCATTTAATCAACTTGACCCGTTTTGGCTACTTTAAACAAACCCAAAGCGAATAAATCGTATTTTACATAAATAAATGCTTAATTAAATTAATGTTAAACTAGAATAATAACTAACCGACTATTAAAGTAGTTATTAAATCAATTTGCTCTCTGGAAAATATGTTGGCCCTTAAAAGGGCCGTTGGTTGTTTCGATGTTAGAAGTCAATCCAAGGGGAGTTAGTGAAGAAATCAGAGTTTAACCTCCGAATCCGTACAAAGTACGTCCCTGTCGTTTCAAGGCATAGACGACGTCCATAGCAGTGACAGTTTTCCTCTTGGCGTGTTCGGTGTAGGTGACAGCATCCCGGATGACATTCTCAAGAAAGACTTTGAGAACTCCGCGGGTCTCCTCGTAGATGAGACCGGAGATACGCTTCACACCTCCACGTCGGGCCAACCGACGGATGGCGGGCTTTGTGATACCCTGGATGTTATCACGCAACACTTTACGATGACGCTTAGCACCCCCCTTTCCAAGACCCTTTCCTCCCTTGCCTCGGCCAGTCATGCTGATGATTCCGGGGAGAGAACGAAGTAGAAATGTTTCGAGCTGGAAGCTAAAATTTGAATAATGTTCAGTGCTGCGGATCGTTGGGGTTTTATACTCGACAGTCGAGTGAGTGCGGACGTAGTAGAGAGCCACTCGCTTTTTCGCCTATTTCTATTGGGGACCGTCTGTAAATGATGTCCTCAGTAGGGTGGGTGGATCTAGTTGGGTATTGATGACATGCCATGTTAAAGATAGCCGTTAACGTAATTTTAAAGTGATGAAAAGGAGGTGGGTGGGTAAAAAAAATGGAGATAATTTGGGTGATATCATTTATGGACGAACCCTTGCTGCCTATGGTTATGCTACTGATGGATGCCATTACTATAATAATAATAGACTTTATTCGTCAACTGCTTTCATTACAGAAAGTTGCCAAAATGACACAGTATACGGTATCAGGGGTTTAACCATATTATGGAATATATTTGTGTTGTACAGAAAAAATGTAGTTAATAGCATAATTTACAAATTATTATCCGGGGTTGGGTGTTGAATATAGGTGTTGTTGGCATATTTGAGTAGAACCTTTGAGGACTGCAATAACGATGTCTTCGATAATTGCTGTCTTTGGAATGCCGTATTCTTTTAGGAAACTTTCGAAGAAGCTGCTGATAGTTCCGCGCGCTCCAAAATACAGCCCGATTGTTTTAATATTGCGGAGATTGAAATGGTTTTGGAAGTAGGGAATACAGGGGTTATAGATTGCTTGTTTTTCCTCATTCACCTTGGTGGCTTGGTCTTCGTCGACTTCCCATCTTATTGTTGGGTCCAGAATAATTCCATTTCTGGATTGCTTACTACAATTTACACTATGTAACTTGCTTTAAAAATTTAAAAATACATTTAAAAACCTGTAATTACTGAAAAATGAAGCGGAAGGTAAAACACCATTGGTAAACATCTGAACATGTTTGATTTCGCAACTTAGCATTTTCTAGTTGAGGGGATGTCTTTTCTACCAGCGAAATAATAATATCGTCTGTGAAGAAACAAGATGACCCATTCCCATTTTTAGCTAAAAACAATATCCACTACTATCTACTAAAATATAGTAAAATATGTCTTGAAAGCATTTAAATAGAACAGTTTCTATTTTTCAAAAATATATGCAAATAGAACATTTTGAACTTTTCAAAAACATCCAAATAGAAAAGTTTGCACATTTCAAACCCTCTTAATTAACATTTTAAGCACTTTTCGCATTTTGTTTTTATGAAATAGCTCATTTTCATTCTAGCTTAAATTGGATATGGGTCATTTTGGTTCTTCACACAAAAAAATGTTCTTTTTACTTGATTCAGAAAAGTGCTCAATGTTCTATTTAAATTTTTTTGAAATGTATAAAAAAAATTTATTTGCATCTTTTTGAAAAGTTATAATATTTGTTTTTACATATTTTTGAAAAACTGCGAAATGTTTTATTTACACGTTTTTTGAAAATTCAAGCAGCGGGGGCTACCTTCCCTGGCCGCATTATCCGGCCCTGTCTGTGCTAATAATAATGGACAGGTCTGGGAGTCTGGGAGGTCGGAATTTGAATAGTAGACCGGTGTCCACTAGTACATGAAATACGGTATTAACACTAAAGACTTTCCGGTAGATTTTAGATAATAAATTCATATCATTTCAATTCACTACGCATTACAAAAATTAATGTAGTAAAAATCGTTCTGAAAAATATTAGAATTAGTATTGCTCTTTGGAAAATATGGTGGCCCTTAAAAGGACCGTTGGTTGTTAAATTATAAGAAAATAATCTTCTTTTTTACTGCTTTTTAGCTCCAGCAGTGGCGGGTTTTTTCGGAGCTGCAACCTTAACCGCCTTAGGAGCTGCAGATTTAGCTGCCTTGGTGGCTAGTTTAGCCTTGGCGGGTCTAGCAGCCTTGGGCTTGGCGACTTTAACTGCTACCTTTGCTTTTTTGGCAGGAGGAGGAGCAACCGCAGCAGCCACTGGGGTTTTCTTCACTTTTGGTGGGGCAACTTTAGGCTTGGCTGCTTTGGGTGATGAAGGTTTGGCAACTTTAACCTTGTCCGCAGATTTCTTGATGGAGGCTGCAATCTTTTTGGGAGATTTGGGTTTTCCTGCTGCTTTCTTTGCAGCAGCAGTGGGTTTCTTGGCCTTTACGGGTTTTTCTTTCTTCACCCGGGGTTTCTTCACACCCTCCGCTTTGGGTTTCTTGGCCAGTTTGAAGGAGCCCTGAGCACCCTTCCCCTTCGTCTGGAGGAGGACCCCCTTCTCCACGGCACTCTTGAGGTATTTCCGGAGGAACGGGGCGAGTCTCTCCACGTCCAATTTGTGTACATCCGCAATGTACTTCTTGATGGCACGGAGGGATGAGCCACCCCTCTCGTTCAACTTCCCCACAGCCTCGTTCACAAGGGCAGCAGTTGGTGGATGTGGCGGAGTTTTCTTGTCACCGGGCTTCGGCTTCGGGCCACGCTTTCCTTTCGGAGCATCCGCGGATTTTTTCGGAGTCTTGGATTTCTTGGGACTCGCTGATGGAGGAGCTGCGGCAGCAGGGGCCTCCGGAGCGGGAGTTGTTTCGTCGGCAGTATCAGCCATTGTTGGAAGTCGAATAAATTTCTGAAATGATCTGTGTGTGTGTGTGTGTGATGGTCTTGAAAGACAAAAATTGAATGAGGGTTGAAGAGAGACGCTCCAGGGTTTTAATGCGAGTTCCTTTCCCATGCGGACGTAAAAGGAAGAGGAAAACTACCCCTATATGGCTCTGCATGGATTGGGATGGCGGAGTTCTTTAAATTAGGGTGGGTTGGGTGGGGGTGCAATGACTTCTGGCTTATTGATGTTTATTATTAAACATTATAGAACTGCAATCCAAGGGTTGGTTTTCGGGAGTTCGGTTGGTTTGGCCGAGGGTGACATTTTTCTCACTTCATTTCTATAGGAATTCTCCCATTGGCTGATTGACTGTTCTGGATCCCGCTGAATGCTAAATGGACCTTTTGTTGACAATTGACTTTTATCTGAATTTTTTGTAGTAAGCGTCCCCTGTCCCTGGTTCGGTTTTCGGTTCTCCTCCCCGGACTCTGGGTCTGGACCATTGATGAAAATTTTTCATAATTTACTTTTGTGTGTATTCCGAATTAAAAATAGAAACATCTGCCTATTGCCTATATGCTATTCAGCTATGCTATGAACTGTGATTTATTATTTGATGCTGCCGAAATATTTTCGATTCGTAATCTACGCCATGCTTTTTTATTCTGTCACGATTGTGTGACACTAATATGTATGTACAAGTATTAAAATAAATAGGAAATACATAAGCAGATGTCAATAATACCGTTTGCTATATCGTCTGTGAAGAACCAAAATGACCCATGTATCCAATTTAAGCTAGAGTCGAAATGTGCTATATGCCATAAAAGCAAAATGAGAAGCATGGGTACGATGTTAATTAGGAGTTTTTGAAAAGTGTAAAATGTTCTATTTGCATGTTTTTGAAAAGTGTAAAATGTCCTATTTACATGTGTTTGAAAAGTGTAAAATGTCCTATTTACATGTTTTTGAAAAGTGTAAAATGTTCTATTTACATATTTTTAAAATGTGTAAAATGCTCTATTTACATGTTTTTGAAAAGTGCAAAATGTTCTATTTCCCTCAAGATATATTGAATATTTTTGTAGATAACTGATATTGGTTTAGCTAAAACTGGATATGGGCCATTTTGGTTCTTCACATACGATGATATAACATGGAATCCTAGACAGTTATTCGGGCCGTTTCCAAGTGTAAATAAAATTCTATAATTCCCTACATATGGATTTTTGACAGTATGTATTATAGTATGCGGTACTCCTTAATGAATTCATATTTGCTATTGTTTAGGTATGTACATAATATAGTGTATCGTTATCGTTAGCTGGAAACTAAATTGCAACTAATTCGGTTTCGGTGGTAATTTTGAATTTCTGAAATTAATTTTTCTGAAAAATAATTATTTCTACGACAAATAAGTAGAATTACCTATCTACCTAGCTACATACACATGATTTTTATTCATTCATTGCATAGCTTACAATGTGTGCGTTTTTCATTGCTCTCAGGAAAATGTGTTGGCCCTTAAAAGGGCCGTTGGTTGGTAAAGGTGAGTACAGTCAATTAGCTTAAGCACGTTCTCCCCGGATACGTCTGGCCAACTGGATGTCCTTTGGCATGATGGTGACACGCTTGGCGTGGATGGCGCACAAGTTGGTGTCTTCGAAGAGACCGACCAAGTAGGCCTCTGAGGCTTCCTGGAGAGCCATGACAGCAGAGCTCTGGAACCGCAAGTCGGTCTTGAAATCCTGAGCGATTTCTCGGACGAGACGTTGGAACGGGAGTTTTCGGATGAGGAGCTCAGTGCTCTTTTGGTAACGACGGATTTCTCGGAGAGCCACGGTACCGGGACGGTAACGATGGGGCTTCTTGACACCTCCGGTGGCCGGGGCACTCTTACGAGCAGCCTTCGTGGCCAGTTGTTTTCGGGGAGCCTTTCCTCCGGTGGATTTACGGGCAGTTTGCTTGGTACGAGCCATGGTAGATGATTAGTAGTAGTAGTAGCAGAGTTTTGAGAAGATTCGAAGTTGTTCTTTGCAAGAGAACTGAAAGTCGAAAGATGCGAGTTGAGGAGTGTGAGCTCTGTTTTATGTGGGCCGAAGGAGTAAGTTGTGTGTGCGGAGGGATGAATGGACGAAGAAGAGGGAAACGGAGGGGGTGAACTGTACATTCTTTATTTGTTGTGTTGCGTTGGGGGTTGTTGTTAGAGGGTTGTTGTTTCCACGAAACGCATCCAGTCTGACGCATTTCCCCAGACTTCGCATAATCTCCAGCTCCAGCTGCCCTTTTTTTTGTGAAGGTTCACTCACTGTTCTTTTGATTGGAACTGGACAAAGAACTAAATATTTTTAGCGCTCTTAAATATTATTCTGGGAATTGGGATATGACTATGATATAGTTTTATATTAAACATAGGTTCTCGTATTTGGAGTATAGGTATAGATGTGAAAGCACTTTTAATACCTCTTTCTTAAAACCAGAGTTCAATGTATGAACAGCTGATAAGTAAACAGCTGATAGTATTAAAGTATTAAAATAATTTTGGGATTTAATACACCTACCGTATATCCTACAATAGTACGCCCCGCGTACTATTCAACTTTGGACCTTTCAGACCCGCTTACTATGAAAGACCCGCGTAGTACTAGAAACCCGCGTACTGCCGTTTAATAGTGTGTTAAATTGACCCGCGTACTATTCAAACGGAGATCTCCCAGACCTGCGTACTATTACAGACCGGCGTAGTATTACAGACCCGCGCATTATTATAGGATATACGGTACCTACATGGAATTCAGACAGTGCGGAATGTAATACTTATTCTTTTTTAGCTTTTGTTGGTGTTGGTACATTTTATGTCGCATTTATACGGAAGTATGTAATAAAATGCTTTAATAAAATGCAGTAAAATTATAATAATTATTTAATAGAAACCGTATTTTTTACTCCATACTCGATCAAATCAAATAAATTGGAAAAACTCAATTTAAGAGAATTTCTGGGAAATTGAAAGAGAGAAAATAATATTGTAATAATATAGTATACTAAAAAAATTAATTTTTGTGTGTAATAATTTATTAAAGGCTGTGGCTTAAAATCAAAATATGGAGGTTGTACAATTTTCATGGACAACTCAAAAATGCTATATAATACCGTGTATAAATTTAATGAAATAGCCCATACCCAATTTTTCTAGAAAGCAAAATGAAGCTATGTATGTAAAAAACACTGAACGACGTACACGTACTTAATGCGTGAAATATTATGTAATTTATTACGAGTTTTGAAATTTTATTCCAAATGCTTCATTTCCATGGGTTTGAAAAGTGCGAAATATTTTAACTACCTATGGTTTTTAAAAAGTGCAAAATATTTTATTTACGCGTTTTTGAAAAGTGCAAAATATTTTATTTACGTGTTTTTGAAAAGTGCAAAATATTTTATTTCCGTGTTTTTGAAAAGTGCAAAATATTTTATTTCCGTGTTTTTGAAAAGTGCAAAATATTTTATTTACGTGTTTTTGAAAAGTGCATAATATTCTATTCACACGTTTTCAAAATAGTACAAAATATTCTGTTGGCATGTTTTTAGAGTCTAGATATTCTTTTTTGTTTGTACACAGCTCAAAACGGATACATGCCAGTTTGAGTCTTGGCTGGCTATATGTTCCTTGATGTATGTACAGTTGGGCCACTCTTGTTTTTGCACATTTCTAAACTGTTTATAAAATCCAAACTTATTATTAGCCTCATACAACATGTAATATGCCAAAGGAAAGAAAATTCTTGGGAGATTTGTATCGTACCTCAGCCACTTAATTCTGCTTAAAGAAAACGGACAAAATGAGATAACTAATGAAAAGCTGGTTTTCCAAAACTTTTTTCGGTCTAAAAAGCCATCAGATGACCAGGACCAGATGACCAGAAGAATGGAAGCATATACGTAATTATCTTTATCGTTCAACTTTAGGCATTGTAACTTGTAAGTCATACAAAAACGGGTTCATTTAGGGGCAAGGTGATACACCTAATTATTATGCTGTTTCAGTTTCATATAATTAATGAACTTACCTACCTACGCACATACCCATTTTAGGTCATTCTATAATATAATTATCTAATATAAATATCAAATCTTTGCTTCAATTTTCGCTCCTTTTGCCTCGTGAATTCACATGTTCTATTTACATGCCTTTTAAAAAGCACAAAATGTTCTATTTACATGTTTTTTAAAAGTGTAAAATATTCTATTTTCATTCTTTTGAAAAGCGTAAGATGTTCTATTTACACGTTTTTGAAAAGTGTAAAATGTTCTATTTGCGTGTTTTTAAAAAGTGTGAAATGTTCCATTTACATATTTTTGAAAATTGCTTAATGTTCTATTTAAATGCATACAAGACATATGTATTTCAGTATTTTTGTAGATAGTAGATATTGTTTTTAGCTAAAAATGGATATGGTGGTCATTTTGGTTCTTTACAGACGATTTGTCAGTTTTCTAAAATAATATAGGTACCTAGGTAAGTTTTTGAATTCAGCATTCTTAACTAAATAGTAAGTCTAGTTAAACATAGCCGAATACATATTATACTCGTTTTCATTTTTATAAAATTTAAAATCAATTTTTCTTATAGTATTTAACATGTGGAATTGCATTCGAAAAAAAATGTAAAGAAGCCATACAGTTGGATGTGTTTTTAAAAATTCGCAATGTTAAATTAATGCCGTCAAAAAAGTTGATTTTACAATTTTGAGATTTCATAATTTTTTGATGTTTTTTGTTAACTAAAAGCCATCATAATATGTGTATCATAGGTGTAACACGACCAACTTAGTGAAGCATGCAGAATTCGAATTTCTACTTCTTTCTTGTTTGAAAATTTAAAAATCACGCCAAAAATATATTTTTTTGTGACGTGTATGAATATAAAAAGGCACTGCCTATTTAAGTAACGTAATATAACTATTGTTTATTACAAAATGAAATTAAGTCAGCTCTCTGGAAAATATGGTGGCCCTTAGAAGGGCCGTTGGTTGTTATGGGTAGTAGAAACGAGGTCATTTATTTGGAGGAAGTGTACTTGGTGACTGCCTTGGTCCCTTCGGACACGGCGTGCTTGGCAAGTTCCCCGGGTAACAGGAGTCGGACGGCAGTCTGGATCTCCCGGGAGGTGATGGTGCTCTTCTTGTTGTAGTGACCGAGACGGGCGGATTCGGAGGCAATCCGCTCGAAGATGTCGTTCACGAAGGAGTTCATGATGGACATGGCCTTCGAGGAGACGCCGGTGTCGGGATGGACCTGTTTCAACACCTTGTAGATGTAGATTGCGTAGGATTCCTTCCTCTTCTTCCTCCGCTTCTTGTCTCCCTTGTTGATGTTCTTCGAGGCTTTGCCTGCCTTCTTCGCAGCCTTTCCACTCGTCTTGGGGGGCATGGTGAGAGAATTAGAATGAATTGGTATCTGTGAGCTTTCAAACAAAATGAATTGAATGAAACGGAGTGGACCAAATACGAGCAGATGAGATCTTTAAAAGGGGTGCAAGTCGAGTAACTTTTGAAACTTGGAGTAGAGATTAAGGGCTCCGTATGTTTTTTTTTGTAGGACGGGCGAAGGGATGGAATGCTATGGGGCCAGGTGTGACTTTGGAAGGGGCTGAATGTATTTACGTGTAAAGGGGCTGTATTGTGTTCTGAAGCGAATACTTTGTATATCGTCTTTGAAGAACCAAAATGCCCCATATCCAGTTTTAGCTAAAAACAATATCAACTATCTACAAACATAATATTACAACATGTCTTGAAAGCATTTAAATAGAATATTGAGCACTTTTCAAAAACATGTAAATAGAACATTTTACACTTTTCAAAACTATGCAAATAAAACGTTTTCCACTTTTCAAAAAACATGTAAATAGAACATTATACACTTTTCAGAAACATGTAAATAGAACATTATACACTTAATTCAGAAACATGTAAATAGAACATTATACACTTTTCAGAAACATGTAAATATAACATTTTACGTTTTTCAAAAACTCGTAGTTAACATTTTACGCATGTTTTTAATTTTGTTTTTATGACATAGCTCATTTTGATTGTAGCTTAAATTGGACATGGGTCATTTTGGTTCTTCACACACGATACTGATTTAGTTCGGGTTGGTTTTGCTTTTGGCTTTAGCTTTGAGTTTGAATGCAATATGCAAAACGAAAAATGGACAAGATAATGTTAGCTCAATATTATGTAATGCATTAAACAATAAGGCCCGACTATATAGTAAATCTACGTTTACATAAATTCGCTCCTTATATTTTACAGTAAAAGTTGTTTTAAGAAACTTTTTATTACAACGACTTCGAAATTCATGAAATTTTAAAGATCGTAGGAGGAATAAGGTATTACAAATAAAATTGCAGTCCATTTTACTCAATGATAAACAAATCGCTCGGCAATGTTAAGACATACATTTTAAGCTTAGCTCAATTAAAAATACAAATCAAAAATAGTCATAGGTTCGTCGCTAGTCATTGAAGGCAGGAATACAAAAAAGTTGGAGCACGGAGACGGACCCGGACACACATACTCTACGGTTTCTTGACACATCCCGCAAACAACACAGAGTTTGAGGCAACATCCACGATTTGAAATAGAAATGGATGATCTGCTTTAAACTTAATCCACCGTGGCGGTGGTCCCCCCCCCCCCCCCCCAGCATCCTCATTCCTAAATCATCAATAAATTTTATTCTCACAGCTCCTATAATAAGTTCTAATCCATTTAGTTTAGGTAATACTTTCAATTTTTACTATACAATAATAATTTTAATTCTCTAGTAGTTAGAACAGACAAATTAACGTAAAGGAAAAACCACTATAAATGCGGGCAAATTTAAAATATTTGCTTGGCCATCCACCTATATTTCCAATGTTAAAATTATCCAGTTATAGGGACCGCTATAATGGATTATCCGGTTAAAACTACCAGATTTTCTAACATTTTTGAAATTTTAGGTCACTTATAATAGGGCATTTTTCAACAACAAAAAAGATAAAAATAATCTCCATAACTGAAGCTTATGTGTGCGACAAAATGAAAATAAATCTACACAAACTGCATTAACTGAATTTTTTGAACAATCTATTAATTAACTGTTGACGGACAACATTGTAAAAAATATCTTACTCTTTTACTCAGAATAAAATCTTCAATTTTTAAATGATAACTCAAGTCCGCTTAAAAGGGAAATCCCTTGAACGGTTAAAAGGGAATCCGGATTTAAGGGATATATTTGGTTTGGTCGGTCCTGCGGAGCCCCTTTTAAATGAATTTGTCTGTATTAATTTAGTATAATTGAGCTAAAATGCAACTGCTCACCTGTGGCTGCTGCTGCTTCAGTTCCTCTTTCATTCACTTCAATATATGCTTTTTGAATTACGTCTGAGACGAAGAAAGGAACTGCATCGGAGAATTTTGGAATCCCACTGAAGTCAGCATTAGTTGCAAACATCGAACGCAGCCCAAGCTGTTTCATGAATTGTCAGTTAAATATTACAAAATGTGCTTCTTGTACACAATAATGGAACTAAGAGAATGAACCTGTGCTATGAATTATTTAACTGTGCTGAAATAATTTTTGATTCTTAATCTTTGTACCTTTTTCAGAGGCTCCACGAGTTGCAACGTTGATTCTATTTTGAACCTGGGCAGAGATACATCGATGCTGCGAAATTCCATTTTGTCCAGAATTTTAGATGGAGTTAAATGTTTCAATCCATCCTCGAGTTGTTTTAAGCCAAAACGTTTATTCGGCAGGTAGATTATCATGCTGAGTCTGTCATGCTAAATATTTTGTAATCACACAATTTTACAAAGTTAAAAACTTAAAACATAATTTATTTAGTGAAATAGGAAATCAGCTGCGATAGTATTTTAAAATTCGAAAACCTTGTATGGAAGAGCCAGAGCACACGCATCCAAAGTCTTGTTCTTAACGTAACGCAACCTCGCACACAACTGATTCATCATGTCTACCTCGACAGTCTCTTTCGCATTTGAATAAAATTTTGCCTTTTTCGTGTCATGCGGACTGAATTCATATTTCCACTGACCTTTGAAGTACACACCGTTAACCAGGACCATTCCTGTGTCCGCATTCAACGAACCTGTACGGAGCATAATTCAAATTCGATGAACAGTTAAAGCATTTAAGCTCTGTACCGCATGACCCCAAAATTGAAATAGTAAAATAATGCATTCAACTTTTTTTTATCGCCTTAAGTAATTATTGTGTGAAGCCAATAACAATAATAATAAATCTTGACCCTGCTAATGCCGCATATATTTGAGTAATGACATCAGTCCCAATACTTACTTGGATCAATTAAATCCTGGATTTTATCTTTCGTCGCTGCTTTAACCCATCCATTAATCGCTTTTGCAGCAGAAGTGTTTTTTGTAAAATCAATTGGTTCTACTTCTGCACCAAAAGATTTTTTGACAGCTTCGAGATATTCTTCCTTGAGCTCAATGCCTGTGTTGCAGTACAACTTGTTTGCTTGACAAAGAGTGTACCCGCCATTAGATTCCTGTTCCTGTGGAGAATAGAGAAAGAGCTTTGTCAAAAATAAACGAATTCGTTGTCGAACCTACGTAACGCAGTATTAACCTAACTTTTAAGAAACTAAAAAAATAGTAAAACGGCACATACATTCAAGGTGGGCAGCAGTTGAGAATATCCTTTGCCCAGCGTTTCGTCGTCAGACGGGAAATGAAACCCCTTCGCAATCGAATCTGCAGTCTTTCCACGAGCTCCAAGTTTTACCATTGCAGCAACAGTGCTCACACTCAACGGTGAGAAAATCAAATTTTCCGGATGCTCCTTCATTAAATTCTAAAGAAGAGATGGACTTATAGAAGTATTTTTTTAGCATAAGACAAGTGCACTAAGTACAAATGGAAGGGTTTGGACACCCTGTCCCGATGCATAATTATCAAAATTCGACAATTTAACTATTTTGATTTCGGCGAACCAAGAATATAGTACACAAGTTTTGCAAGTAATATAACATTACCGTTTGCAAGGAAGCGGAAAATAATGAGTTTGCCTCCACGACAGCTTCAACTTCTTCAGTTTTGTTCAAAGCTTCCGCCATCATCAATCTTGAAGCAGTCGAATTGAAATTTTCCCGACGCTACAGAATAGAAGGCCAAAATGAAAAATAACAGTTTGATTATTGTTTTCAGAAACGAATGAAAACTCAAGTTTACTAGATGACGTTTTACTTAAGTGTCTTTTAGCATAAGTCTGATGTGGGTTGGAGTCCATAAGACGTGGATTATTTTTCACGAATAATGTGAATAATGTTACTTAATTATTATTATTCAAATCGCACAATGTTGAATTGTAATATTTTAGATTGAAGAAGGGGAGGCGGGATTCTGTATATCAGCTGTGAAGAATCATAATGACCCGTATCCAATTTACGCTAGAATTAAAATGAGCCACTTAATAAAAAATACTAAACTTTATTAGATGCGTAAAAAGTTCATTATGAATTTTGTAAATGTTCAATATGTGATATGTTGCATTTACACGCTTTGCAAAAGCGTAAAATGCTCTAATTACACGTTTTTGAAAATTAAAAAATGTTCTAATTACATGTTTTTGAAAAGTGTCAAATGTTCTAATTACACTTTTTTGAAAAGTGTCAAACGTTCTCATTACGTATTTCAAAAGTGTAAAATTATAGACTTTTTTTGAAATTGTGAAATGTTCTAACTACATATTTTTTTAAACAATATATTCTATAATTACATAGTTCTGAAAATTTGAATATGTTCTATTTACATGCCTGAAGGAATTCATAAAATATATTATTATTATTTGTAGATAGTACATTTCTTATTTAGTTAAAAATGGATATGGCTCGTTTCACATTTTGGTTCTTCACAGGCTCTATTCTGTTTTTGAAAATCAAAAATATAATACACAATTTTTGCACTTAAAAAGAACAGTAAATATAATTACCCTTGGCGGCCTTGGCAAGGAAGCGGAAAATAACGGATCTGCCCCCACGAGAGCATCAGCGTCTTCATTTTTGCTCAACTCTCTTGCCATCTTCAATCTTACAAACAGTCGAATTCAAATTCTGAATTCATCAAATATGAACAACTCAAACTTGTCTCGTCCACACACTGGACACAATATTGCAAATTATCCTGAACTGGATCCCTGTATACTTCAGGAAAAATGATATTAACTACTTGATGTATAATTAGGGTATATTATATCGTCTATATGGCTTTAATTCGATGTAACTGGAATTCAAGGTGTGACGTCGTGTGGCTAACTAAACTTTAAGGTTGGCCAACTTTTTATGTTACTCAGAAACTTATTCAATGCTACCGCTATGACCTACGAATAAAGGTGAAAACTTAAAGGTCTTAAAAAGACGGAAAAGGTACCTCTCAAAAACTTTGTTAAATTATTGTCAAAATATACAAAAAACATCAGACAGTTTTGACCATGGATCTTTCCTTCCGTCCGAATCCGAAAATCTGACTAAAGTGTGTAATAATTATTAGAAGCTTCGCTTTCGCTGGTGAAAAATAAAATGTCGCCCCGGTTTCCCATTAATGAGAATTGAGAATTGAAGCGTGCGTGTTTTTGATGGTCAGAGTCGTTGATTGGCCAGCTTCAAAAGGAGAGAGAGAAATTTTGGCAAAATTTTTAAAACATTACCATACTTAAGTACCCACAGAAAGGATTTATCGTCTTTGCCTAAAAACCATGACTGGAATTTTGGGGGAGGGGGTTCTCGCTCCCCCATCCTTTAGCATCGGCGTACATACTGACCAGAGAAGAGGAATAAGAGAAGAGGTATAAGCCTTCACATTCCTCTTCTCTGCATACTGACAGAGAACAGAGATCTGATCTGAATACCTCACATTGCTCTTCGACATCAGAATCTGATCCCACACCCAGACTCCCACTCAGAGGCCATCCATATATTACGTTTCAAGTTTTTGTGGAAACCCACTCTCCTCCCGCCCCCCCCCCCCCCTCAGAGTTTTAACTTTTTTTAATTACGGTAAATAGAGAGCTTACCCCCTCCTCCTCCTCCCCCCTGCAAAATGAAACGTAATATATGGATGGCCCCTCACTTTAAGTCCAGCCAGACTCAACAGGAGAGCTTGCAACAGTTACGTTAGGCAAAAATCCATCGTGACCTCTACACCCCAATCATTTTTTGGTATGCACTTACATGTTAAAGGATGGGGTAGCTAAACTCCTTCTCCCAAAATGCATAAGTAACGTAAGGATGGAACTATCTATAGGAAAAAGCAGGAAATTTTGAGCATAAAATCAGGAAATACATACCAGGAAATTTTGAAACTCAAAATCAGGAATTTGTTTTCATTTTCGGGAAATGTGCCAGGCCTAAAAGCCTTGATTTTCTAGACTAACAAGGGAACCACTCCAAGTGGTACACCCAGATTTTAAATTCACCCATTTCAAAAAATCAGGCTACTTTTAAATAGTACAGAACCAAAGTAACTCGACTGCATTTTGCGTTGTTTTGTCACAGTGGCCCGCCAAAGTTTAAAAAAATTCAAATTTTCATATTTTGCGACCCTTGTACTTTTACAGTTCTTGTCCGATTTTGATGAAATTTTGTTTTTTGGGATCCTTAGACTTTTTACTCAAAAGCAATTTCAGGATTTTGAAAAATTAAAAAATTTTCATTTTTTTGAAAAAAATCCAAGAAATGAGTATACATATTTGAGGCCCAATTTTTTAACATCGTTTTTTCAAAAAAATGAAAATTTTTGAATTTTTCAAAATGCTGAAATTACTTTTCAGTAAGAAGCGTAAGGATCACAAAAACGGAAATTTCATCAAAATCGGATGAGAACTGTAAAAGCTACAGGGCGGCAAAGTATTAAAATTTGAACTTTTTAAAACTTTAACGGGCCACTGTTAGTGAGTTGGTTACTTGGGTTTTATTCATTCTTTGACATAAAAGAAACATTACACATTCACAGTAAGGTCACAAATTCATGATAACATTACCGAAGACAGCATAAGTAATTTGGATAGGAACCAATTTTCAAAAATTACATAACTTACATTTGTTTAATACTAATTACTTGTGAGCACAGGTAAATGATTTGGTTAGGAAATATGAAGAAGCCCGGCAGCATATAACAAGCTCATCGGATAAGACAGAGTTTACAAATAAAGCTCAAAGTTTAAGGCTAGCAGTGTGGACAATCACTTAAAACACTTTAAAACAAGTTTATCATTCATAATTCATTAATAATAGTAATAATATTAATAAACAAAAAAAAAACAAAAAAACATACCGTACACTAATAGCAATGGCCGAGGATTGAAACTGGGGCTAAGACTTGAAATTTCGTTCACGTCTGTAGTCCCACCCGCTCACCCTAGCACACCTGCCTAATTACTTAATTAAACTTTTAATTAACATTGGAATTGTAGATTTTTTGTACCTTTCAGTACTACATCCTACTGGGCTGTATTTGTTGTTCAGTCTGTTCCTCTGTTCACCACTGTAACAAAACAACGCAAAATGCAGTCGAGTTACTTTGGTTCAGTACTATTTAAAAGTATAGCCTGATTTTTTTAGAATGGGTGATTTTAAAATCTAGGTGTACCACTTGGCGTGCTTCCCTTGTAAATCTAAATGAAAACATTTTGAAGTGTTTAAAAAAATTTGAAAAGAGCCACGACTTGATTTTTCCAAGACTTTTAAAATTCGGGACTTCAAGACTTTTTTATTCTACTACTTTATGCATTTCAAAAACTTATATGTGACATTAATGGAATATGCAGATAAATTCCCTCTAAATTCAAAAATGACGTCTGAAATTTTGCCGTACCTTAGGGCAAGTACAAAATAAAAGTTTTAAAAAAAATTTGTTTTAAAAAAATTGAAAACTTCAAGTGACCGGCCTTTGGGTGGTCACCGAGTATGGGTGTCTGGGTCCGGCCTGCGGCCGGCCACTTGGGCTGGGGTGTCAATTTTTTGGCTTCTCCAGAGGGGTGTCTAGGTAACCTCGGCATGTGAGGTTTGTGTCGGAAGACTGCACTCCCTAACTGTAATACTGAGTTTAGGTTTTTTGGACTTTTAACGTCTTTTGACAAAAAACGACAGATGGATTTAATAGGGTTTGATGAAATACACGCTTAGAGAGAATTATTTAAAATGGTTCCAGTGACCTTCGACCTTTAGTTTTTGGCGCAGTACCGTATATCTTCTAATACTACGCGGGTCTCTAATACATCGCGGGGGGTAGGCGTCAGATATTTAATACAAAACGGGTCTCTAATATAGCGCGGGGGTTCGCTATGCTTTAGGTGGTTGGAAATAAGAAATAATACCAATTGATTTTGCAAAAAATACTGGTGCTGCAGGAACGATTAATGGATGGGTTAAAGTACCGACGAAAGATAAAATCAAGGATTTAATTGACCCACACGTTAAGTACTGTGTCTGACGCTATTGCTCAAATATAAGAGACATTAGCAGGGCACAGACAATTATTTTTTATTTTTTTAAGTATAATTAATTGTGCCAATAAAATTTTCGCAAATTTTTAGCAAAGTTTAACTTTTTTGTTTCGTAATTTTGTTTTGCAGAAAAATGGCATGTTTATCGAAGCAGGTGCGAATAAAGGAGAATTTCTATCAAACACATTGGCGCTAGAACGTGGCTATGCATGGCTGGACTGGGATTTGTGTGAATCAGATCGAAAAGCTTTTAAGGATTTGCGAGGGAAAACAGGAAAGCATGGTTGTCTGAAGATTCTTTCTCCGTCTCTCACCGCCCTCAAACAAAAAGTAAGCGGATTTAAAGCAATACAAACAAAGTTATTACAAATTTAAAGAGTTTTAAATAATTATTATGAAATAATTTCTGCATTTAAATTTGACAATAAAAATATTGACCTTTGACCTGTGTGACAATAATTTCCAGGTGACGTTCCTTCAGTGCAAGTTGACGTCTACATGGAGTAAAATAGCACCAGTGGGGAGGGTCGGAGGGTACGAGTGATTCGTGGACGGGTAATGTTTTAAACCATTTACATAAAACGTTATTATTTGCAAAATGTTCAAGTTAATGCATGGGGGAGAGTGGGCCATAAAAGAATAAAACTGTAGTTGACGTCGTTTATGGACGCTGCTATTAAAACAGTAAAACATAATAAACTATTTTTATCCGCCAACTTTTAGCATTGTAAGTCATACAAACGGGATCATTTAGGGGCAAGGTGATACGCACTATTATTATGCAGTTTCATATCATTATTAATGATTACGTAGGTACATACCCAGTTTAGGCCATCACGCCATATCGTCTGTGAAGAACCAAAATTACCCATATCCATTTATAGCTAAAAGCAATATCCACTATCTACAAAAGTATTGAAACATGTCTTGAAAGCATTTAAATAGAACATTTTACACTTTTCAACCACATGGAATTAGAACATTTTGCACATTTTTAAAAACAGAATTAGAGCATTTTGGAAATTTTCAAAAACATGTAAATAGGACATTTTACACTTTTCAAAAACTCCTAATTAACATTGCATGTTTCTCATTTTGTTTTTTAGACAGCTCGATTTGATTTTAGCTTAAATTGGATATGGGTCATTTTGGTTCTTCACAGACGATATGCCTCTTGCTCGTAAACTCTGATAATGGATTTATAGCTATATAAATTCTCTGGATAAAATTAATTCCATTTAAGGTTTTTTTTTGTGTGGTGTGACATGCATGAATATAAAAAAGGACTGCTTATTTAAGTAACGCAATATAACTATTGTTTATTAAAAAATGAAATTAAGCCATAGCTCTTTGGAAAATATGTTGGCCCTTAGAAGGGCCTTTGATTTTGTTCGGGGTAATAGAAACGAATGTCATTTATTTGGAGGAAGTGTACTTGGTGACTGCCTTGGTTCCTTCCGACACGGCGTGCTTGGCAAGTTCCCCGGGTAACAGGAGTCGGACGGCAGTCTGGATCTCCCGGGAGGTGATGGTGCTCTTCTTGTTGTAGTGACCGAGACGGGCGGACTCGGAGGCAATCCGCTCGAAGATGTCGTTCACGAAGGAGTTCATGATGGACATGGCCTTCGAGGAGACGCCGGTGTCGGGATGGACCTGTTTCAACACCTTGTAGATGTAGATTGCGTAGGATTCCTTCCTCTTCTTCCTCCGCTTCTTGTCTCCCTTGTTGATGTTCTTTGAGGCTTTGCCTGCCTTCTTCGCAGCCTTTCCACTCGTCTTGGGGGGCATGGTGAGAGTTTTAGAACGAATTGGTATCTGTGAGCTTTCAACCAAAATAAATTGAATGAAACAGAGTGTACCAAATACGAGCAGATGAGATCTTTAAAAGGGGTGCAAGTCGAGTAACTTTTGAAACTTGGAGTAGAGGTTAAGGGCTCCGCAAGTTTATTTTGTAGGACGGGCGAAGGGATGGAATGCTATGGGGCCAGGTGTGACTTTGGAGGGGGCAGAATGTAATACGTGTAAAGGGGCTGTATTGTGTTCTGAAGCGAATACTTTGTATATCTTTTTTGAAGAACCAAAAAAACTATCCAGTTTTAGCTAAAAACAATATCAACTATGCACAATAGAAAATTAAAATTGCATGATTCTGGACGCAAATAAATAGCCCATTTTGTGCGTTTAAAATACATGTAGATAGGACATTTTGTACTTTTCAGAAACATGTAAATAGAACATTATACATTTTTCAGAAACATGTAAATAAGACATTTTGTACTTTACAGAAACATGTAAATAGGACATTTTGTACTTTACAGAAACATGTAAATAGGACATTTTGTACTTTACAGAAACATGTAAATAGGACATTTTGTACTTTACAGAAACATGTAAATAGGACATTTTGTACTTTACAGAAACATGTAAATAGGACATTTTGTACTTTACAGAAACATGTAAATAGGACATTTAACACTTTTCAGAAACATGTAAATATAACATTTTACGTTTTTCAAAAACTCGTAGTTAACATTTTACGCATGTTTTTAATTTTGTTTTTATGACATAGCTCATTTTGATTGTAGCTTAAATTGGATATGGGTAATTTTGGTTCTTCACAGACGATACTGATTTAGTTCGGGTTGGTTTTGCTTTTGGCTTCAGCTTTGAGTTTGAATGCAATATGCAGAACTAAAAATGGACAAGATATAACGTTAGCTCAATATTTAATGCATTAAACAATAAGGCCCGAATATACTACATATAGTAAATCTACAATTACATAAATTCGCTCCTTATATTACATTAAAAATTGTTTTAAGAAATTTTTTATTGAAACGACTACAAAATATTTCATGAAATTTTAAAGATCGTAGGAGGGATAAGGTAATACAAATTGGAGTCCATTTTACTTATTGATAAACAAAATGCTCGGCAATGTTAAGACATACATTTCAAGCTTAGCTCAATTAAAAATACAAATCAAAAATAGTCATAGGTTCGTCGCTAGTCATTGAAGGCAGGAATACAAAAAAGTTGGAAAAAGTTGGAGCACGGAGACGGACACACAGTAACTATGGTTTTTTGACACATCCCGCAAACAACACAGAGTTTGAGGCAACATCCACGATTTGAAATAGAAATGGATGATCTGCTTTAAACTTAATCGACCGTGGCGGTGGTCCCCCCCCCAGCATCATCATTCCTAAATCATCAATAAATTTTATTCTCAAAGCTCCTATAATAAGTTCTAATCCATTTAGGTAATACTTTCAATTTTTACTATACAATAATAATTTTAATTTTCTAGTAGTTAGTACAGACAAATTAACGTAAAGGAAAAACCACTATAAGGGCGGACAAATTTAAAATATTTGCTTGGCCATCCACGTATATTTCCAATGTTAAAATTATCCAGTTGTAAGGGAACCGCTATAATGGATTATCCGGTTAAAACTACCAGATTTTCTAACATTTTTGAAATTTTAGGTCACTTATAATAGGACATTTTTCAAAAACAAAAAAGATAAAAATAATCTCCATAACTGAAGCTTATGTGTGCGACAAAATGAAAATAAATCTACACAAACTGCATTAACTGAATTTTTTGAACAATCTATTAATTAACTGTTCACGGACAACATTGTAAAAAATATCTTACTCTTTTACTCAGAATAAAATCTTCAATTTTTAAATGATAACTCAAGTCCGCTTAAAAGGGAAATCCCTTGAACGGTAAAAAGGGAATCTGGATTTAAGGGACAGATTTGGTTTGGTCGGTCCTGCGGAGCCCCTTTTAAGTGCATTGGTCTGTACATTAATTTTTAGTATAATTGAACTAAAATTCAAATGCCCACCTGTCCCTGCTCCTGCTTCCGTTCCTTTTTCATTCACTTCAATAACTGCTTTTTGAATCACCTCTGAAACGAAGAGTGGGTCTGCAGTCGGGAATTTTTGAATCCCACTGAAGTCCGCATTTTTGTCAAACATCGAACTCAACCCAATCTGTACCATGAATTGTGAGTTGAATAATTACAAAATGTGCTTTTTTTTGTACACAATAATGGAGTTAAGGATTACTTATGACTTATGCTGCTGAAATGATTTTTTAGGCTGATTCTTAATCTTTGTACCTTTTTCAGAGGCTCCACGAGTTCCAACGTTGACTCTATTTTGAACCGGGGCAGAGAAACATCGACCCTGCCATGTTCCATGTTTTCCAGAATTTTAAGCGGACTTAAATCTTTCAATCCATCCTCGAGTTGTTTCAGACCAGCACGTTTATTCGGCAGGTAGATTATCATGCTGAGTCTCCCACCCTAAATATTTTGTAATGGCACAATTATTACAAACAAAAAATTAAACAGTTATAACAGTATTTAGTGAAATAGGAGACAAATTGTGTCTGTTTCAAAATTCGAAAACCTTGTATGGAAGAGCCAGGGCAGACGCATCCAAATTCGGGTCCTTAACATGAGGCAACCTTGACATCCACTGATTCATCATGTCCACCTCGACAATGTCATGAGGAGTTGTGTAAAAATTAGCCTTTTTCGTGTCCCACAGACTGAACTCGTCTTCCCACTCACCTTTAAAGTAGATACCATTCACGAGGACCATCCCTGTGTCCGCATTTAAGAAACCTGTATGGAGCATAATTCAAATACACTTTTTTTATAAATGGGACGAAAATTTTAGGACTACGCGCTAAGTACAGGGTGCTAATGAATTAAAAATTCATTTTCTGGTCAATTAAATACATATCGTCTATGAAGAACCAAAATGACCCATATCCATTTTTACCTAAAAACAATATCCACTATCTACACAAATATTGCGAAACATGTGTTGAAAGCATGTAAATAGAATATTTTACACTTTTCAAAAACAAGTGAATAAAAATGTAAATTTAGAACATTTTTGAACTTTTCAAAAACATGCAAATACAACATTTTGAACTTTTCAAAAACATGTAGTTAGAATATTTTGACCTTTTTAAAACATTTAAATAGAACATTTTGAACTTTTCAAAAATATGCAAATAGAACGTTTTGAACTTTTCAAAAATATGTAAATAGAACATTTTGAACTTTCAAAAACATGTAAATAGAATATTTTGACCTTTTTAAAAAACTGTAAATAGAACATTTTACACTTTTCAAAACATATAAATAAAACATTTTACACTTTTAAAAAACTCCTAATTAAAATTTTACCCATGTTTCTCATTTTGTACATAGCTCATTTTGATTGTAGCTTAAATTGGATATGGGTCATTTTGGTTCTTCACTGACGATATGGCGCCCGTTTAGTTACCATTAGCAAATTTATACTTTCAAAAATCGCACTTAGCGAGTCAAATTGCCCATTGGCATCATCTTCCTAAGCAAATCTAGTTTTTTTCACATGCTCTTTTCAAAATAAAATATATACAGCCGATTTGGCGTGATCACTTCAAAACCTTCCCTCGTAAGCCAATAATAATAAAACTTGACCCTGCTAATGTCTCTTACATTTGAGTAATAGTGTGAGTCGCAGTACTTACGTGGATTAACTAAATCCTGGATTTTATCTTTCGTCGCTGCTTGAACCCATCCATTAATTGTTTTTGCAGCATCAGTATTTTTTGCAAAATCAATTGGTTCTACTTCTGCACCGAAAGATTTTTTGACAGCCCCAAGATACTCTTCCTTCAGCTCAATGCCTGTGTTGCAGTACAACTTGTTGGCAATGCAAAGAGTGACCCCGTCATTAGTTTCCTGTGGAGAATAGAGAAAGTGCTCTGTCAAAAATATCAACTGATTTAAATGTAGATGAATTATGTGTAAAAACAAGGGCTGCAACCCTTTGGCAGCCCTTACAGCAAAACATGGCAGTTTCAATTTGAAAAAGCTGCGTAACATTCTTATTAATGATCAATTTCAGTTAAAAAAACAAAAATTCTAATTTTTGAATTTCCCGCCAAAACTTTAAATATTGTACTATAACACATTGTGCTATAACTAGTAATAAGAAACTAAAATAAAATACATTCAAGGAGCGCAGGAGTTGAGAATATCCTTTGACGAGCGTTTCATCCTTAGACGGGAAATAAAATCCCTTCGCAATCGCATCTCCAGTCTTCCCACGAGCTCCAAGTTTTACCATTGCAACAACAGTGCTCACACTCAGCGGTGAGAAAATCAAATTTTCCGGATTCTCCTTTATTACCTCCCCTCTTGGCTTAATCACTGGGATCGTGAGGAAGTTATAACCTTTAAAGGCATACGTCTTAGAATGGAGCGGACGGTTAAATACCTGGGCTATGACATGGAGATCAAATCATACCATTACAATACTATCAATTCTGATGATGAGGAGATTACTAGACGCATCAGGGAATTATATAAAAGAGCGAACATGATTAAATCTAGATTCCAAAGATGCAACTCGGAAGTAAAAACGTATCTTTTCCGCACCTATCTATCCACAATCTACTGCTGTAGCCTTTGGAATATAAAGGGCAAAAACCTAATTCGTGTAAAGGTAGCCTACAATGACTCTTTTCGGATTGTGTGCGGGTATAGTAGAGACTGTAGTGCTACGGAGATGTTTCTGGACAATGGTATCAGAAATCTGCATGAAGTATGCAATCAAGCCAGATCATCGCTGCTAAACAGAACTGCAGCTTCGGATAATCCAATTATCGGCACAATATATAATTCAAGCATCTTAGCTCAATCCTATTTAGGATGTAAATAAAACAGATAACGTCCAGATCCCATAATTGTCCAGCTAACTATGTCACTACAATTATCTTTACTTTAAACAATTTTAATACGTCTAGCATCTATAGACTCTAATCCCAAATTGTATTCTGATCCAATTCGTAATATTACTCGTTAATATCTAGCCTATACTTTTTCCTCCATAGTTAGTAGTTTCTTGCCTTTGTTATACCTCTGGATCTCATGGTCTGTCTTTAAGAAATAAATATATTAAATGCTAAAGATGACAATAAGAAAAGAAGGAATTTTTAAAGTATTTGTTAGCATAAAACCTGTCTCTTGTTGCATGTGGGCTGGCATATCCATAAGACTTGGGTTATTTTTCACGGTATGCTCATTGAATAAAATAAATAATATTGGAATGCACGACCTAATTGGGGAATTTGCATGTTAAAAGGCAAGCAGTTAGTTATTCTGTTTTTGGAGTACAGAGAGTACAGAGAATATAATACACAATTTTTCACGTAAATAAACATGATTACCGTTTGCAAGGATGCGGAAAATAATGAGTTCGCCGCCACGACAGCATCAACTTCAGTTTTGTGCAAAGCGTTTGCCATCTTTAATCTAGACCTAGACTCAGTCCAATTTAATTCCAAATTTTCTGGATCATTCGAATCATCACTGTCATAATTGTACGCCGGACTCTACAGACAGAATAGAAGGCCAAAATAAAAAAAAGGCATTTTTTTAGCATAATAAGTCTATCCGGGGCTGCGGCTTCCATAAGATTTGGATTATTTTTTCATGGTTTGCTAAACGAATAATGTTACAATTCAAGTTGCATAATGTTGAATTGTAATATTTTTTTTAGATAGAAGAAGGGGAGGCGGGACTTAGCACATGGTCTATGAAGATCCAAAATGACACATATCCAAATCCAACTTACGCTGGAATTAGAATGAAACCACTTAATAAAAAATACTAAATTTTATTAGATGCCTACAATGTTAATTTTTAATTTTTTAAATGTTAAATGTTGCGTTTACACGCTTTTCAAAAGTGTAAAATGTTCTAATTACACTTTTTTGAAAAGTGTTAAATGTTCTAATTACACTTTTATGAAAAGTGTAAAATGTTCTAATTACACTTTTTTGAAAAGTGTCAAATGTTCTAATTACACGTTTCTGAAAAGTATAAAATGTTCTAATTACACGTTTTTGAAAAGTGTCAAATGTTCTCATTACACGTTTTTGAAAAGTGACAAATTAGACGTTTTTTGAAATTGTGAAATGTTCTAACTGCGTATTTTTTTAAATTTCAATATATTCTACAATTAAATAGATCTGAAAATTTTAATGTTCTATTTACATGCCTTAAGGATTACATGATATTCATAAAATATATTGTTTGTAGATAGGTAGTACATTTCTTATTTAGTTAAAAATGGATATGGGTCATTTCACATTTTGGTTCTTCACAGGCGATATGTAAAAATGTGAGTAGCTATTCTGTCAGAAAATATAATACACAATTTTTGCACTTAAAGAGCAGTAAATATAATTACCTTGGGCGGCGGCTTTTGCAAGGAAGCTGAAAATAACCGATCTGCCCCCACGTGAGCATCAACTTCTTCATTTTTTCTTTTTCTCAACTCTCTTTCCATCTTCAAACTTGTCTCGTCTACACACTGGACACACTATTGCAAATTATCCTGAACTGGATCCCTGTATACTTTAGGAAAAATGGTATTAACTACTTGATGTGTAATTAGGGTATATTATATCGTCTATTCTATATGGCTTTAATTCGATGTAACTGGAATTCAAGGTGTGACGTGTGGACGTGTGGCTAACTAAACTTTAAAGTTAAGGCCAACTTTTTATGTAATTTAGAAACTTATCCAATGCTACCTTATGACCTACAAATGAAGTAGAAAACTAGGTCTGAACTAGGACTGAAAAGACACCTCTCAAAAACTATGCTAAATTATTGTCAAAATTTACAAAAAACATAAGACAGTTTTGACCGTAGATCTTTCCTTCCGAATCCGAATCCGAAAATCTGACTGAAAAAGTGTGTAATAATTATTATTAGAAGCTTCGCTTTCGCTGGTGAAAAAGAAAATGTCACCCAACCAAGCGTGCTAGCCGTTTTCCCATTAATGACAATTGAGAATTAAAGCGGGCGTGTTTTTGATGGTCAGAGTCGTTGATTGGCCAGCTTCAAAAGGAGAGAGAGAAATTTTGGCAAATTTTTTTAAACATTACCATAAGTACCCACAGAAAGGATTTATCGTCTTTGCCTAAAACCATGAGGAATTTTGGGGGAGGGGGTTCTCGCTTGCCCATCCTTTAGCATCTGCGTACATACTGATACTGAGAACGTTCTAGTTGCTTTGACGGTTCTGATGATCAGCAGAATCTGATCCCACTCCCAGACTCCCACTCAAAGGCCATCCAATATATTACGTTTCAAGTTTTTGTGCAAACTTACTCCCCTCCCCCCCCCCCCCCTCAGAGTTTTAACTCTTTTACGGTACTTAAATGGAGAGCTTACCCCCTCCCGCCCCCCTGCAAAATGACACGTAATATATGTCGATATCAATTCTTTGACAATTTTTTGTCAGAGTTTCGCATCCCAAAATCAATAATCGAAGACATAGTGATCGCAATCCTAAAAGGATCGACTCAAATATGCCAGAATCACCTCTACTCAACACCACAGCATTCCGAGACCTCACAATAATCAAATACTGTTAAACACATTATGCACCATACAACACCAATTCTATCTAATTCTGTTTGTAAATCCCTTGAGCCGTATACTGTGTCATTTTGGCATCTTTCTGTAATGAAAGCAGTTGACGAATAAAGTCTATTATTATATTACCTACCTACTAGCTAGTAGGTCGGTTCCATATTCCATAGGTAATTAGGTAATAATTAATACTCTGCACGTTGCTAGAATTGGGTTATACTTTCTGAGGTAAAACCGACAACGTAAAGTGGAGAGTTGTATTAATAATGTAATTACCCGCTTCACACTTTATATTATCACCCAGCATAATTGTTTAATCAAATTAAAAATACAAACGTAATACTAACAAACTAACAAAATACTACTATGTCTCCAAGAGTGTACCAGGATTCAGGATTCAGTTCTCAGACATATTACTATTGCATATTGTGATTTTATAGAGATAAGTTGCAGCTCTCCTGTCGTGTTTCTGACTTGAGAGGAATTCGGATTCGGAATTTCAAATCGACTGATTGAAGATTAAAGGTGGGAAGCGTGCTTGCGGAATGCGGAGGCAAATTCATTATTTTCTGCATCCTTGAAAGCGGTAATCATTTTTATTGTTATTTGCGTCCAAAAATTGTGTATTATATTCTCATTCGCATCTTATCGTATATTCATTCCCCTTATCCAAAATAATAAAATCGACATTTTTACGTCGGGTTACATTGCTGACTGATTTTTTCAAAAATACTTTCTTATAAGTTTAAAAATTTTCATTTTTTGTAACACTGTTGCCTTCGTCACTTTTCATCCGAATTTTGCAAAATTTGAAGCTTTTTGATATTCATACTATTATCTGAAACGGTACTTCATTTCTGGGTTAGTCAAAATTCGAAAAACATATTTTTTTGAAGCAAAGAAGTACCATAGTTTTGTTATGACATAACGCATTTTTCATAAACTTTAAAATTTTCGAATTTTCAAAATCCCAGAATTTTTTGTTTCGAAACTATATGTTACATACTTATTACATTTTTTGAACTGAAAGCCCGGCGCTTATTCAAGGAATTATGGCATGTATTAATTGTAAAAAATACAGAAATCTGACGCTACCTGATAATTCTTAAAACAATATTCACAATTTTGAAATTATTGACATAATACAGTGTTTTTCCAAAATTTATTTTTGACAACGCATTTTCTCTATTCACCACAGCCCACAGCAATCTAATTTTGGGTACATATTTTACCAAGCAAACAAGTTGTACAGCAAAGTAGGTGTTGAACTGAAGGAAAAATATCTAATACATATCTCAAAGCTGACAATCTTTTGGTATGCAGAAACAGAACTAACTGATTTTGCAAAAAATACTGGTGCTGCGGAAACGATTAATGGATGGTTTAAAGTAGGGACGAAAGATAAAAACAAGGATTTAATTGATCCACTTAAGTACTGTGTCTGACGCTATTGCTCAAATATAAGAGGCATTAGCAGGGCAGCGGGGCATAGAAAATTATTTTTTATTTTTTTTTAAAGCATAATTAATTTATTGTGTCAATAAAATTTGCGCAATTTTTTAGCAAAGTTTAACTTTTTTTTTCGTAATTTTGTTTTGCAGAAAAATGGCATGTTTATCAAAGCAGGTGCGAATAAAGGAGAATTTCTATCAAGCACATTGGCGCTAGAACGTGACTATACGGCTGGACTGGGATTTGTGTGAATCAGATAGAAAAGCTTTTAAGGATTTACGAGGGAAAAACAGGAAAGCATGGCGTGGGCGAAGGACCAAATCCGTTAAGTTCCATTATTTGCTAGAAGCAAATCTGCTAACTTCCATTTTTGCTTAGAAGCAAATCCGCTAACTTCCACTTTTGATTTAAATAAGCGATTTAGCTGACAATTTCATAGTTACATGGCTATAAAAAGTTCAAATTGCTCTAATTGTGTATTTTGAAACGCAAAACGATCTATCTATATGGGTGTAACGACTGCAATTGGTTCTAACTACATATCAGGTTTTTAAAAAGCGTATTACGTAAATGTGTCTTAATTAGGTGCGCATAAAAAGTGTAACTACATATAAAACAATAATGCAAAATCCCTTGTTTAATGGCAGCCTTAACAGCAAGTAATTAATGTAGTAATAATTACTTGGTATAAAATGTAAAAATTATTCTAATTATTACATGCTTTTGAAGTGTACATTATTCCAATTTCATGTATTTTTTCGGAAAAGTGCAAATGTATGTAATGCAAATATTTAAGTTTTTCATAAAGTATCAATTTTTATTGCAGTTGTTTTTGAGGAATAGTTCTGTATTTTAATTAAATATTTTTTTAAACTTGCAAGTTATTGTTATGCAATTGAATGATTGTTAATGTGTAATGCAATAAATAAAATTGTGAAGTAATATCCTGTGAAACTTTTTGCAGTTACTTTTTTTAATTTTAGCTCAAAATAAGTAAATAGGTTGATTTAAATCTTCAATAGCAATAATCTAACCATAACCTTGCTTAGCAAATCCTTAGTCCAAATCCAAAGTCTTATACGCAAAACAAAACTCCATATGAGTCTAACAATGTAGGTAAATTTGTTAAATAGAATGCGTTATAATTTTATTATTACCGTTTTTTGTCCTTTGGTAATTATTGTAGCGTGTCTGCAATTGCTTCTGTTGTCTGGTTCTAACATTTATACAGCAATCAGTCTTAATGTGCAGGATATATTAATTACAAAAATAAATTGTAAAGATAATATAAATAACTTTTAAATATCATTTTCTAGCGACCATCTACAACTATACCATCTTCTATCATTAAAAATAAAAGAATTATTAACCAATTTCGTCGATACCATGTTATAACGGTACACTCATAAATATTGTCCGTGCATTTTATTTCTACATTAGCCATTGGTAGCAAATGTCCTAGGCTAGGCTATAGGTAGCAAATGTCCTGGGTTAGGTTTTGCAAAAAAAATTTTGGATTTGAAATGTTTTTAATTCCCCGCCAAGGAGTAAAATATTGTGTTAACTCAAGAATTTGACCGGCCAATCAATGAACTTACATTAAAGTGATATATCATTAAAGAAGTAACAATAAGGTAATTAGAACCAGAAAAAATTAAAATTTTGTCCCATTTGAAATTTTTACTGTCCCATTTGAAAATTTATTTTTTTGTCCCATGGGAAAATTTAAGTTTTTGTCCCATGGGACAATTTAATTTCTTGTCCCATAGGACAATTTAAATTTTTGTCCCATAGGACAATTTAATTTTTTGTCCCATGGGACAATTGAGTTTTGTGTCCTATGGGACAATTTAATTTTTTGTCCCATGGGTCAATTTTATTATTTTTTTTGATTTCGAAATTGCTTTTTTGCAAATTTGCGAATGCTGGCAATGGCTGTCTAAACTCCGCTGGTTGCATTTGGTGTAAGTAAAAAGGGAAACGAAATTGTTGGAATAGAAAATGTGCTTCGGTCTAAATTTATTGACGGGTTAGATGCCTGGTCCCATTTTGTTTATAGGATCGTTAATAAATAACAATATTTTTAGGGCCAGTGGTTTGGTTTGATATCAAATATATACTACTAGAAGTAAGGCCCACCTGCCTACGGCAGGGCCACGCCGGGGGTGGGGCGGCCAGAAGGAAGACAGAAGTTAAGTTCACAGTTCAGGCAGTACGCATGAGAGACATTAGACACACAGAGACAGCAATATGACACACATATTTAAAGTTAAAAGTTGCGTGTCACAATTATTAAGGGAGTACAAAAAGAGTGGTGGCGAAGTTCTGGCAGGTGGTGTAGGTAGGCTGCAGCCGGGAGGTTACCCCCCTTTTTTTGGGGGTCCCGGGGCCCATGGGATGTGGCCGAGGCTTGATCGGTGGTTTTTTCTTGAAGACGGGGGGGGGGGGGGGGTTTCACCGCTGGGGGGCGTAATCAGGAGAAGGCGGTAGTGATTTAGCTGGGGATAGTTTGCGCTGCAGTTTCGTGGACTTCTTGCGGCTCAAAGGCGCGGGTACTGCTACTTCTGCAGGCCGTGGCCGCTATACTTCTGGAGGCAGCGGGCCTCCGTGGGCGAGAAGCAACGCGCTGCAGCGGGGGAGGGCGGCAGGCGCTGAGGATATTAAGGGCTGTAGGTTAGAGACGCTTGTATATATTTCTTCTCTGCCGCCAACAACTCCAAGTGCCTACGCAGGTGCCCAATGAAGGCTTCGTGTCCCTTTAAGCAAGCAAGTAACGGTTTCCCTTGCGGTCTACCCGGGCCAATTCAGTCGCCTTGAGTCACAAATTCATGTAAATTCCGCCTCTGTATTTCTGCTGTCGTTTTATCCTCGGGATGAGTTGATTGACAGCTTTTGGCAAAATAGGATCAATTCGTTTTTTTATGTTTTGCCTTGGGCTTCTCGTTTTTTTGTATTTTGTACAAGACAGTTTACAGGCGTACATGTTTTATCAAACAAAGGTATTCAAACGTTTAGCTCGGAGCGGTGCAACCGCCTAAGGGCAATTTTGTTGAGATAACTTCCTTGTGTTAACTGCCTAGTGCCGGCAGCCAAGGGACAACTGCCGTTGTAGTAACCGCCAGTTTTGCAACTGCCCTGCGTTGATTACTATGTGTGCTAACGCTCTGTAGCAAATGTGTCCAGAAAACTGCCTAGGCGAGGCCGCGTAGAGATTAACGAATTGTCGCTATTGCAGCGCGAAAAGTACTTTGTGGATGTAGCAACCGCCGTATAGAGACTGCTTTGTCGATAGCTGGCACGAGGCACCTGCGTCGTGACATCTGCCTACCGGGCAGCTGGCTTGTGTTAGCTTCTCTCGCATCAACTGGCTAGCGGATACTGTTGTAGAAACGGCCGTTTGAACAACTGCCCTGCGGCAACTGTCTTGTAGCAACTTCGTTGCAAGCATGTAGTACAGCTGTCTTCTGGCAACTGACCAGTAGCAACTGGCAATCAGTGGCAACCGGTAGCAACTGCCTTCGCAAGTACCTGGATTGTAGCCATTATCTAATGTCGACTCTTTAGCGAATGTAAAGCTTGCAAAATACAGTTGTAGCAAATAAGTATGTTAGTTTTTATCAAAACGTCAACCGATACGTGTTTATTTACGATTTGGATCTATATAGGCGATGGTTTATTGTCTTTAGTTGTTACTATTTTATCTAGAAGTATACATGTGTCCTTAATTTCTATCGTATTTTCAAAACCCTTAATTGCTGTAACTTAATTACTGTCATTTTTTTCTGCGCCATACACGAGTATCTGTCATTTGTTTGATCCTATGTTTATGCCTGTGGTATTAAATCAACTCTTTACATTTTAATACGATTTTTAAGTTCCATGAGCGTCAATGTAACCCTTGCCATTTTATTTGTTCAATTTTAAAGTATTGAGCGCCGATGTTTTCTCCGCTGTTTGTATTTCTGAATTTATTTCCTTTGGAATTGTTTTGATCTCTCTCCCTGCTTCCGTATGGTTCTTTTGCATGGTCTTGATGAGAATTGTAAGAATTTGTATTAAGTTGTCATATTTGTTTCCCATGGTTTTTTTTTCAGTACAATAATAGTGATACTCTACCCGCAATTGACTCCGAGAGGGATGAAATTACTTCTGGACGTAGTGTAGTGTAAAAGATGTAGCTCTTAGTTTACTACTTAAGTGGAGTTTTAGTTTTTTACGCAATCACTAAACGTCTTGTCATCTCAGTAGTGGTAGTATTACTTTAATATTTGTCAGTTGTGCATATTCACAGCAAGTTTGAAATAACAAATACTACATTGGTTGTAATAAACTTAAATAATAATAATAATAATAATAATTTATTCATTGGGTCGATTTAACCGAAGTTCATACAACCAGACTCAACCAGTCACTGTGGGTGAGGAAATAGGAGGCTACCGCGTTAGATCGTCTCGGTCTTTGTACCCTTTCACCTATCCCCGTCCCCTCCTCCACAGTAAAGGAGTCTCATTCCCTAGGCTCCTACAGTAAGTAGTGGTCACTAAGGAGCACCGAAGGAGATTGGGTTTCAATCAACCATCCAGTGACGTTTACCGTACAACACAGAGCCGTAAACGATTAGCAGTGGCCGAGGATCGAAGCCGGGTCTGAGGCTGTAAATTTCGTTACAGTCTGCAGTCCTAACCACTCACCCAAGCACGCCTGCTTATAAACTTAAATAAGATTGCATTAAATGTGAAAATGTTTACTTTGAAACGACTTGTAGAGCGTACAATTCTAAATAAATTAGTGCTTGTTTGAGTTTTGTGGCTTCTCTACGTTTTACAAAATTTTGTTTGCTAAAATATGCTTGCCAACAGTTTAAACGCTTGCCTGGATCCATGCCTGCACCTGCTTTGTAGTAACTGCTCTGTGAACAGCTGCCTCTTCTCAACTGCCTTGCAGCATTTACCTTGAGCAAGCGGCCATCTGGCAACCAACTGGCATTAAATGTATTCTGGGCCACTGCATTAGGAAAAATGCCTTTCAGCAGATACTTTTTGACAACACGCTTGTGCAAACTGCCATGAAGCAACTGCTTTGTGTGATGCGGTTTGTGGCAACAAGCCTACTGTTTTGCAGTATCTACCAACCTGCAGCGTCTTTGTGCCCACTACGTAGTGACAATTGCCGTGCGGTAATTGTCTTGTTACAACCGCTTTAGGAAAACTGCATGTAGACACCGTCTATGGCTAACTGAACTATATTCAACTGCCTGGTGGCAACGGATTGTGGCGCAACAGCACAGTGCCAAGTTTATTTGGCAACTGGATTGAGTCAATTGTCCAGCGGAACCTGCTTTGTAGCAACTGTGTTGTTGTAAACGCTTTGCGACCACTGCATTTGAGCAACTGCCTGGCAGGGATTGGCTTGTGGCAGCTGCCTTGAAGCAAATGGCTTAAGGAATGGAGATAAAAGTCTTGTGACATTTACTTTGGAGCTACTGCCTTGTATAAACCTGCTTAGTGGGCAACTGCTTTGCGGTAACTGCCTTCCGGAAACTGCTTTATGGCAACTGCCTTGTGGCAACTGCCTTGTGGCAGCTGGCCAGTTGCAAGCCCGTAGGAACTCTGTGACTATTGTTTTGGGGCAACGACATTAGGGCTATTATGCAGTGGTAGCTGCCTAGCGGCAATTGCCCATTAAGCTTCATTCTAAACGTATTCTAGGACGAATGAGGGGGGGGGGGGGGTGATGTGTAGGTGTGTTAATAAACAACTGCCATATGTCAACCCTCTGGAGTTAACTGCTTTTTGGCAACTTTCTCGCCGCAATCTTTTTGCGGCATCAACCTTGTGGCAAGTGACCCGTGGAATCCGCAACTACTGCCGCAACTACCTTGCGGGCAGTTGGGTTGTGGCAACTGTATTGTGTAAACTGTCTTAAGGAAACCGCGTTATAGTAACAGCGTCTTGGGCAAGTGCCGCGCGGGAAATGCCTTGCGGCAACAACCCAGTAGTACTTGGATTGTACTCATTCTCTTGTGTTAACTGTTTAGTGGACATAATGCTTGCATGAGACAGTTGTAGTGGATCAGTTGCCAAGCAGCAGTTGCATTACGGATGTTACTTTCAGGCAGAGATCCAATCTTGAAGTTGCCATCTAGCACATGTCATCTGGCGGGAGCCATTGGACAATTTGCCACCAAAAAGATGCTTTCAGGCAGTTTCTTTTATGGGGTGACCCCAAGGCAGTTGCCATTATACACTTGCTATCAGATTTTTGCCATCAGGTAGTTGATTTGACGCAGACAGTTGCGGCAAGGCATTTGCCACCAGGCAGTTCCTTTTAGAATGTTGCTAACTGGCTGTTGTGACCAGACGGTTTCCCACTCCACTATGTTGTTGCTATTAGGGTGCTGTCTTCAGGCAGTGCCATTATCGTGGTTCTTACATTCAGGACTTTGGTGGGTCTCGCCCAAACCTGGAGTTGGCTCAGAGGGGCTGAATTTTTCACGGATTTGAAAAAGTACACGGGTCTATAGTTGAAATTGGATCTTTTATTATTGTTGTTATAGCACATCACATAAAGGAATACTTAAAAGCCCGTGTACAATTATAGACCCGCATACTACCCAAATTTAGACCTCGAAGACCCGTGTGCTGATACAAGATGAGCCCTTTTTCCTTATTTTGATGCGTTTTTTTCTCTTAGGTTTAATGTTTCACGTCCTTGAAAATCTGTCATACACGTCCTACATTGACGTGTGAGGTATCAAAATGTGCGTTATCGTTTTCTCTGTCTATCAGCGCTTAAGGTTTGTCTGATTTCACCCCGCAAATTTGTGTTGTTGCTCCCGCCGTTCTCCCTTCTTTTTTCACATTTTATCTATCAAGCGCTTCGCGTTGGCGTGGTCTTTGGGCAACTTTTATTGAAATTTCTCGCCTTATATGAACTCCCTGGTTCATTCTGCATCTTTTAATACCTCTCACTCTTTCATACGTTAAGCCGTTCAAAAGGAGTAGCGGGAGAGGCGACCCCTTGTTTT
Source organism: Dicyrtomina minuta (assembly GCA_949802685.1). Taxonomy (NCBI): domain Eukaryota; kingdom Metazoa; phylum Arthropoda; class Collembola; order Symphypleona; family Dicyrtomidae; genus Dicyrtomina; species Dicyrtomina minuta. The sequence goes on along the minus strand of OX461811.1, from coordinate 25,593,435 downwards.
TCCTTGTTTTTCAATTTTGCGTTTTAGAGATCTCCGGTTTTTGGACTTACCTTCCTCATATCTCCAAATTTAATTACTTACCTATACTCCTCGCGTCATTCTGCTTCTAATGGTACCACTTGCGTCTTTGTACGTTAAGTGGTTCGGGAGCTACGCCTCGTTATGTGCTCCAATGACGTGCTTTATTATATAGATATAGTGGTAAGGTAAGTGTAGGTTAGTGTAGTGTAGTGGTATAAAGGCTTTGGCGCGTTGGTCTTGTTGGGACCGAACCCGTGTCATAGAATAATTATTATTATAAGGTAAGTGTATGTATGAGAGCCATAAGCTATT